>JAOWAT010032903.1:0-11936 GCA_028571025.1 Longipedia americana | reverse complement strand
GAGGAGAAGGAGAAGGAGGAGGAGGAGGAGGAGGAGGAGGAGGAGGAGGAGGAGGAGGAGAAGAAGAAGGAGGAGATAAATTGGTGGAGGCGGAGAAGGTAGCTTATAAGATGCTGCCTTCACTGTAATTATTTGTGTGGATGTACCAAATTAACAAACTTCTAGAAATTGTCTGACAATGACATCTAAGAGGATTCTTTCATATGCCTTCAGATTTTTGAGATAATGTTGCCGAAAATCAAAATGAATTTGTTAAATTGGTACATCCACGCCAAAAATTGCAATTAAATGCAAGAAATCAAACTTGTTCAGACAAATTCTGAAACTAACTTAGTTCATTCTTTGCTCATTAAAATCATAAACAAAGTGGGTGGGAAAATATAACTCATCAAGATAAAAGTGAAAACAAGCTTTAGAAAAAAGGATGCTAATTGATGTCTTTGATGAAAGATTATTACATTAAGCAAGTGAATTGGGTTTTAATGATAAATATTGTACTCAGTCTTGTAGTGCATAGCAGCATCAAAACTTAAAGTGCAAGCCACTTCACTGCTGTTTAATCATTTTCCATAATATGTTTCCTTTGCATGACAAAGTGATGGAATCAATGTCAGCTGATGAACAACTTTCAGTGGAGTTCTTCACACACCAAAACAATGGTTGTGAGTTTGTGATGAATTTCAGAACAAGAAGATAAAAACCCTGCTCAATGCTGCCATTGGTAGATTTCCGATTCTAGGCAGCAGTAAAAATTATTTATGCAAAGATTTCATGGATAATTAGGAAAATATTATATTTTATATTTAAGGTTTTCGACTTCATTTTATGTTTTCGGACCTTCAAAATGAAGAAAGTTGCTTCAGGAAACAAAAAACCTTCAAATTTTTAATGACAGTTTGAAATTGGAAAATCCACAGGTAATTTTTGTCTTATGTAGTTCTGGTATTTCAATGAACATATCCTCTCAACTTGCATTCTTACTCAGCAACACTTTCATTCACAAATTTTACATCATAATTTCCAGAATCGAAATGTCCTCGTAGGTTTTCCAGTTTGAAATTTAGGGCAAAAATGTTCAGTTTCATTAATTCTCTGTTGTAATTTATGCATTATTACCACTCGAAAACTAGGTGTTAATTAATTCTTGGTAACCCTATTATAAATGAAATGAAATAGAGGAGAAGAAAATGAAAGTCGCTATTAGAAAGTTTATCCTTCAAAAGAATAACGGCTTTCCGAATCAGATCTGGCTTTCCATATTTTGAGAGGCTCTGAAAAAGGAAAGGGTTTGAAACAGGGACGAAAGATTAACTCTGATCATCATGCGATAATAAGGTTAGAAAAACCATCGCATGATGATAAGGGTTAAGCTTTTGTTTCTTTTGGAAATCTTCAGTCTTGCTAAAATTGAAGACGATATCACAGTCGACGATGGATTTAGTGACATTTAGATTTAGTGATAATATGTCATTAACCCTTATTAAACTGCGTTGGTGCATTCTACCGAATGGAAACGCCATTATGAAATGACTTTATTATCATGCGTGGCACTTGTCAATAGCGCAGTTGAGTGACGGTTAAATGAAAAATTTTTCACTTACATCAAATTGACAGGCTAAACATTCATACTTTTAGTCAAAAATTAAAGATCTGAAGAAAAATTTTGATATCATCCCTAACTTAGCTGTTCTAGTGCTTTAAATTGTACTTCTATGAGCATCCTTATAGCAGGTCAGAGAGTAATGAAATCGTATTTGGCATTACTTTCATAGAGCAATGAGGGCTGCCATGCACTATATAAAACTTTATCTCCCAAGAACACCTAGACAAAATATTTTAGACCAAAAATATTTTTGAATTTATGATTTTTGAGCAAAAGTCAGTACATTTGAGCTGTCAAAGACCCATGTTAGGTCCTAATGAATACCACTAATAAAAAGCCTTTTTTAAAAAATCTATTACTCCAAAACTATCAGGATTTTGACTAAATAAGTAATGTTTATATGAAAATAGGTGACCCAAAGAAAAAATGTCCATAAAGGGTCATAAAATTTTTTACTTCATAAATTTTTTGGTAATTTTGATCGTAAATTTAAAATTACAAACCCAAAAATTTTATGAAGCAAAAAATTTTATGACCCTTTATGAACATTTTTTCTTTAGGTCACCTATTTTCATATAAACATTACTTACTTAGTCAACTTCCCGACAGTTTTGGAGTTACAGATTTTTATAAAAGGGCTTTTTATGTAGTTCCCCTTTTTGCGTGGATTTCCCATTTATAATTTTGCACGGTACCCAAATCTCAGCCATGCCTGAATAAAAGTCAATTTTCTTAAATTCTGACATCTGTGTTGCATTGACAAAAGATCTGCTGGATCAAAAATGGGTAAATCTTTGAATAAAAAAGTTTCCAAAAATTAGCAATGGAGGAAGTATCTTGGTTTTTGTAATTTTATAAAAGCTCTAACTTCTTCAATTGTTGAGATAAATTCTTCATACCTTCACTATTCATTTTCTAGTGATAAGACTGATTCTAAATAGCATTGAAACTTATTAAAAACACATGGCATAATTGTGAAAAACAATAATCCGTAACCTTTTTTGTCCTTATGATACACTCTTCTTTTATAAGCATCAAATTTATAAGTATAAAACCTTGGGTTTTTCTGAAAAAATAAGTGTAATCTAAGCATATTTTGAAGGCTTGTTTTAGAAATTTTTGCTTACTGAAATAGCTCTTTTAGTGAAGCAATTTGCAAAATTTTGGCTCGCAGCTGTTGCCGCGATAACTTTTTTTTTGGTTGTCACTCTTCGCGCGACAAATTTTCGCGACAGTAACTTGTAAATATCACCTTTTGCGATACCATTGGCTCTACATAGGTATTTTATGCTTAGAAAAATAAGCATATGCTAAGCATAATTCAAAGCCTTTTTTCGCCAAAAAAATAAGCATATCGCAGGCTTCGCCGAAAAAACCCTATGCTTATTTAAAAAAAAGAGTGTAATGTATCAAACTTCTTTTTGATCGTCACCCGTTCCTTAATTTTAACTGCAATAATTAAGATTATTTTTACTTTGGGGGAAATACTGAAATTGAAAATGCTACCAAATGCTCAAAATATGGGTAAGCCTCAATTTAAGCTCCATATTTTGGATAAAATCAGCCTGGTAAATCACTTTTATGTACTTATTGAACACTCAACATTATCGAAATTCTCTGTTGAAAAATAACCTGGCCTTGGGGTAATTTCGCATCATCATGACAAATAATACACTTCATCAGAAAAATTACTCTGTGAAAAAGAAAGCCACAATAAGAAGATACAAGAAAAAGCCCTGGAGTAAAGAAATGACTTAATTTAATGGAATGTTTCTAAAAAAAAATAAATATGACATTACTGGCAAATAAATTTGACAAATTTTGTTGTTATCAAAATAAAATGAATAACAATGACACAGTTAGTTAGCTTTTAGATTTCACATAATGCAAATTATTTTCCAGATTCCAATTGATTCTTCTGTTAGATGGATTTGGTCATCCCTCATTATGCATATTATTATTCAAATGAAGTAATTCATCATGATTCATCAAGATCCATGGTTCATCAAAATCCATGGTTCGCCAGGATCCATTGTTCATCATGATTCAATGTTCATCAGGTTCATCAGGATCCATAGTTCATCAAGATCCATGTTCATCAGGATCCATTGTTCATCATTGCATTTCATCTTTCATTAGCCAGATTTATCATAGCAATTTCATCTTAGATAATAAGTTAACTTTGCTCAATCATGCTTATTTACATTGTATAAATTTCTGACATTTTAGTGATTGGAATCTGATTTTGCTATTATTTTATAGGGACACTGAATTCCAAAATTCATATCACTCATACCCCTTTAACATTAACAGGACAACTTTTTCAACCTCATTTGGTATGAGAAGCTTGAATTCTATTGTACTTTTCATATTATATGTATTCAAAGGCAAAAATTTTAATGCATTATTTATATATTTTTTCAATAGAAGTACCGTAAAGTACCGTAAATCTCAGGCTACACAGGCAAAAATGATGTTGAAAAGTTGTCCTGTTAATGTTTAATGGGTAAGAGTATCCTCTCTATTTCATTAATCGAATAAAATTTGCTAAAATTTGCTTTCTAGACAAAAAGTAAATTAATCCTCAATTCAAAAAATAGCTGCTAACCTAACTTTAATATTTTGAACTTATTTCACAACATGCCTTTAGCCGTAATTTTGATTTACATAAACTTTAAGGTCATGGTGAAATCTAGTTTACAAATACAAAAGTTAATGTCAATACTTTTTCAAGAATATTGGATTAACAAATCATTGAAATAATAAAATAATTCAGATCTATAAGATTGAAGCTACATTCAACATTACGGACTAATTTATTTTTAATTATTTAGATGTAATTCTCACCCAGTGAGGATGCATTTGCAGCTCTGGCAGCAGCAGCAGCAGCTGCTACTTGTGCAGCTGAAACAGCAGCTGTTGCAGCAGAAGGCAGCACAGCAGCTGAGGCGACAGCAGCAACTATATCAGTTGTTGTTAGAGATAAAGGAGAGAAAAAGAAAAAAGAAGAACAGTACAGAGATGCTCTAAATAATGGTAACAACAAAAGTTTGATTTCTAATGAAACATTTTCTTCTGTCTGATATTGGGTGATATGAATATTTAAGTTCTATATTAAAAATTTAATTTTTTCAAGTTAAGTGATAACAACATTCATTTTCAAAAATTTTCAAAGATAAATACAAATTAAGTATAATGATATGCATCTTGTTCCAAAGAAACAAATGATATATAAAATATGATGTATTTTTCTATCTTGAAAATTAAAAAGCAAATTAGCACAAAATTTGATTATATTGATTGAAAGCAATGCCCAATTAAAGAATATTTAAAATTGATTACCATTTTCATACAAGAAAAATCTAAGTTCTGATTTTTAGATTTCTGCTTTGCTATGTAAGAAATAGATCTAAAATTAGGAGAAAATTAAAGGATTTTTAAAAATCTCTTTTATATTCAATACATCATTTGTTACTTTTAAATGTATTCTACAACCAATTCCAATATTGTTTACATAACCTAGCATTTTAAAACAAAATTCTAGTGGAGCAGTTTGACAGAAAATTCAAGTGACAGGTTTGAGCACACAGGACCTTGTCACTTGTTAGATGATTATAGGAAAGACATACATATAGCTAAATTCAAAAAAGATAAAACAACTCAGAAATATTTTATGCTAAAAATTATATTGCATGTGCAGAAGCAAAAAACAATTTTGTTCCAAAAGAAAATGCTGAAAGAATCAAGATGCACTTCCAGTTTTTATAGGGTTTTTACTGCTTTTCTTCATGTTAGTAATTGTACAATCATAAGAATGAGCATTTAATCAAAAGCATACTTAAACCAAAGATAACAATAAATAATTTCTATTTTAGACATAAAAAATTAATTCTAATAGAGTTCATTTCCATCAGTAGGGCCACCTGTGAAAACTAATAAAATCAATGATTTATCATCGATTAGCTCTTCCGGGTGGCCCTACTGATGGAAATGAACTATTTTTCAATTTATACATACTTCATATCAGACCAATCCTAAGAGATCAAAAATTCTCAGAAGGGTCTGAGATTGTTGCTTAATGTAATTCAACTTTCCTGATAAATAATTATATAAACATCAGAAAAAATAACAGATTACACAAAAATATTATACATTCAAACAATTATGAATCTACTTCAGAAAATATCAAAAATTCTGGATTATTGCTTTTAAAACATCTTTTGAAATGTCTATAAAAATTCCAGGATTTCAAGAGCTTAGAGATGCTTTGAAAAAATGTTCATTCTGAATTTATGGATATTATTTACACTGACATCAAACAGATGCCTACATTGTTTCAAAAGGCATGGGTTTTAAAAATTATCACATTTTTATATTTTTTAAAATCAGATTTAAAAAATTCCAAAATTTCAGGTAGTGTGGCACAAAAAAGCCATAATTATGATCAACATTCTAGCAAATAAACAAACATTCAAAAATACGCTTACACTTGGTACTAAAATTGTGCTCTTTGATTGGTTGCATTCCATTAAATCAAATTTCTAACATTAATTAAAGTTTTTGCTATAGTATCAAAAATGTTTAGATCTTCCTTGAACAAAATCTTGCAATTCCAATTAACCTATCATATTCAAAAAATAAACACATACTTGCATATCAAAAATAAAGAAAACTTATTATGGCAAAATAAGAACAAGACATTGGAGAAAGGAATGTCCACTTTTTCTCAGGACACCCTGTATCAATCATGAAACACACTTTCATTTATGTCTGTCTATAAACACAAGTGAGCCTTCAAAGATAGATGTATGTATATGCAATATGGATTTCCAAGCAGTCAGGCAACAGGAAAAGTGAGTGATCTTGTTTAAAGTTATAATCATTCATGATCTAGTAACAATAAACAAGCTGAAGAATAATGTCAAAAATATATCTGATCAAATTTCTAACTTTATTTCTAAATTTTACTCCAAATTTTCAAGGATGACCAGAAAAAGTAAGTCGTATTCTTCTAAAAAATAGGAGTAGAATATACGAAATTTTAGATAGTTAAAATTGTACTGTATAATATAATGATACCCCTAAAGAAAGAATATTGCCTCCTCTGGTCATTCTAGAAAACCTATTGACATAAAATTTGTATTTTTGAACTCAGAAAACGAATATCTAAAAATTATGGATGTCTTTAGGTTGGCTTTATCTATTTTGGTACACCCTAATCTTTACTTTCCTCCTTATTCCGAGGCTCTAAGATATTGCATCAATTTTGAAAAGATGTACTTCAGAAAATATGTTCTATTCTGTTCAATTCAATCAGAAAATATCTTAAGACATATCTTTCACTGCATTCAAATCTTGCTTCACAATAAAGATTCGTTTGATGCTACATCAATATTGGCATGCATTTTTTCCAAGTCAGGTTTCAAACACCTCTCCTCAAAAATGAAATAGAATTCACAATTCCTATCTAAATCTCAAACCTACCTTTCACCCAAGAGGTGAGGGGCAAATTTTTCCAAATGTGATGGAAAATCAATCACTGTCCATTATGAATTAAAATGAGGCGTTCCAGAGATTAAAAGTCTTAGGGAAATACACAACATTGAGAAAAGTTGCATTTTAAATTTTCATAAATTGAGAAAATTAGGAATTTGTTTTTTAAATGGCACACTTTTGAGATACTATCTGAGTCTGAAATTTTGCAGGGGGCTTCAGAATATACTATGGATTTGAGTGAACTACTGCTTGAATTTTGAAACAATTTGGTCACAGACTCAAAATCTGCTGGGACGCCTCAAATATGAAAAGGTATCTCAAAATCACCCAAGACTGGAAATGAAG
This sequence comes from Longipedia americana, assembly GCA_028571025.1. Taxonomy (NCBI): domain Eukaryota; kingdom Metazoa; phylum Arthropoda; class Copepoda; order Polyarthra; family Longipediidae; genus Longipedia; species Longipedia americana. Next base: position 4,492 of record JAOWAT010032903.1, on the reverse strand, counting down.
TTGAATAAAAAATATGACCTTACATAAATCCCATACGTACAATTTGATGAATGTCATACATTTTGCACAGCTTCATTTCCTTACCAACAAAGAATTGAAACAAATGACTCATCCTTTTTTCAATTAGCCCCATGATAAATTTTCTGATACTACTCCGTCCCGACAAAATTGGCCGGACGAAAAAATTCTGAAAATCACCTATTTCTACTTTGAGTTTTCTCCAATTTTAACCCATAAGACGCGGAAAATTTCAACTGAATGTTTTCAATCCCATGACTCTTTGTGGAATTAGTTTCATTAATATCGATCAACAATAAAAGTTATGTACTTCATTGTTTGTTTTTATTTTAATTTTCTGCGAACTAACAACGTCACACATTTTTCAGAATTTTGCAAACTAACGACATCACACATTTTCCCAGATTTTGCGAGTGAGCGTCGATTATTGGACGTTCGCGTCCTCTGGGTTAAGATAGATTTTGAAAAAACTAAGGATTGTTTCAAAAACTGGAAAATCTCTAGTTTTTAAAAATATTCTTACTTTTACCATAACCACTATCCTAATTAGAGAAATTTGAGGATGAAAATGAGTAGTTTTAATGATTTTTCCGTCCGGCCAATTTCATCGGGACGGAGTAGTATTAATCTCTGAAGTGGTACCAAAATATGCTTGAATATCAAACATTTTCAAATATTTCTTTTAAAATAATTTTAAGATGCTATTAAGATACTCACCATTAGGAATTGGAATTTGGGGTTGTCTCTTGGTTTGTACTCGTGCGGTGGCATTATTGACCTGTGAGAGTGAAAAAGAAGAAGAACATGCATTTCCGGCAAACAATGCAAACTTTAAAATAATACAATTGATGCAACTTCTGAAACTCTTGATAAAAAGCTTCCTTGAAATTTGTGGTTTTTGCATTTTTGTAAGATTGTTGGAGAAATTCCTAGGTTTGAGGAAACATTGTTTGAGTTTTCAATTTTGGATTGAGTTTTTCAAAAATGTGACAATAAATTTCATCAAAATGTCAAAAATTTTGGATATGATCCAATTCATTCAAATATTGCTTTTTAGTCATGTAGCAGAAGTTGCAATAATTCCGGACTACATCCCAACGTGAGGTACCCAACGGACTCTTGATAATCAAAATTTTGTATTTTGTCCGAAAATGGCATGCATCTGTCATGTAGTAATTCAATTATGATCTCCAATCTTAATCTTTGCTTGTGTAAGACTAGTTTTAATTTCATTTAAAAAATTCTAAGCTTTCAAAATCACAAAAATCCGAGTAATTCCTTTGGGTACTTCACTTTTACTTCTCAAGATCTTTGGAATTAGACTACTTCCTACGTTGCTTTCGAACAATTATTGACAGGTGTTACACGTGCAAGAAAAAGTCCTTTTTTGCAAAACATGATTTACATTTTCTCACTTGCAGCAGCAAATTCATCTCCTGGCTTGTGCAAAATTCCATTCACAAACTTTAAAGGCAGACTTACCCGAAAATGATAATCCTACATAATGCAGAATGCAATCCTGAATCACCAAATTTCTGAGCAGGGAAATTTAAGCAACTTTGTCAACTTTTGCAACTTGGGTTACTTTTTTTGGGGAATTTCGGGAAATTGTTACATGCCCATGTTGAATTTAACGAATTTCACAAAATAAAGTTACTAAGTTGCACAAGTTCCCAACGTTGCACAAGTTGCAAGTAGGAAAATATGATAGCGGACTTCACCCTAAGATTTTAAAATTGATTTGGAGAAAAAAGAATCCTCTTTTCCTCCTTATTCCTTCTCTTCCAAAATGATTTTAAAACCTTGAAATCTATGTCCAGAAATGCATCACACTGTCTTCCAACAATTTTTGGCTTATAATAGAGGAAATTATCATATACAGAAAAATTCCGCAAAATAGTCATCTGAAAATAAAGTCCATGGAGGCACATTTATTTCAATTTCAGATAAGTATGTAGACATATTTATTTCAATGTATTTAAAAATCAAAAGCCATTGTGGATTGCTCAATGATTACTAAAAATCCAAAAGACGTTCAAAGGCAGTGTGTTACCTTCAAAAAAGAGTTAAGAAAAAGTGATATTTACTCGATAAAGTGCTCATCAATCACAAAGTAAGACGTTTGAAATGGAATTAAATTCAAGATACTACTTTGCAATAAAAAAGTACTTTCAGATGAAAACATTCTAATAGGGATGCTGCCATGATTCTGCTCAAAATCTTTTTTCATGCTAATTACGCATTGTCAATATTATAAATTGAAAATTTTTTAAATTGACGATTTATTATATAAAGATATTGTTAACTTAGAATATGTATTCAATTTAAAATATTGTTAATTTATTTTCAATGAGAAAAAAAATTATCATTGTTTTCTCTCGTGCAACTAGGCCATAAAATTATCATACTCTTCACAAAATAAAAATATATTTATTGAGATCATGATTTGTCTGGCTAAAAATGATAATTTGATTTTTTTCCCTTTTTACAATCATTAAACTTAGCACAACTCTTATTCAATAAACTTATTTTGGGACATAGAGTAGTTCTCGCATTTTATACACAAAACTTATTAAGCAATCTTATGCAATCAGTAGGGTTAGAAATCATAATAATTACACTTTAGTAAATGTAATTAACACAACACTCTCTAAAGGGCTCTCCAATCATATTAGCCACTTTTTGTTAGTTCCCCTTTTTCCCTCTAAAATGTTTTGTTTCTGTCTCACTACTTAATCTGCTGAGTTGGCAGGAATGCAAATTGAGAGAATTCTTTTGAAAATGAAAGGTTGCGTGAGTTTAATGTTGAAATATTCAGTTATCAAAAGAGATGGAGATGAGAAAAACTGAATTTTGGGGTCACTTTGGAATGAATTTGTGAGACAGTGAAGGCTTATTTGTGAAATGTATGGATATATTTTAGCAGTAGAGATTATTTAAAGTCTATAAATCTCAATTTGGGCCCAAAAAAGTGCTCTGATCTATATAGTCAAAAAAATGTGTCGCCAAGGCATCAGTTTTTGGAGATTGTCAAAAAAAACTTTTTTAAATTTCTCTGTTTTTACAAAACTTTTCAAACTTATAAAACTTGATCTAAGCAGTAGGTTTTAATTGATTTGAATCTAACCATCATGATATTAATGAAATATGCCCAGAAAGTATATATTTTGGATCCTCCAAGGCATCAGCCAATATACGATTGGGAACCAGCTTTAGAGGTATTGAGTAATTCTGTCTTTATTTCTAAATTTTTGGAAGACTCTCTCTTCCTTCATCAGAGTAAGGCAATCAACTAAGAACTTGATCTAACATCTTATGCAATGAATAAATCCAAAATTTCTAATTTTCGGCATCATAATCTTATTGATTACATTTGTGTGATCTTAAAAAACTTTCAGGAGTATAATCAAGGGATATCAATGGATTACACTCCTAAAAGTCTTTGGAGATCACACATTTGGTAATTATCTAATTTTTGTAACAAGAATTAAGGTTCAAATCAATTTCTGAATGACGTCCTTCCACAATTTTTCAACAGAATGATGTCTTTTCCAGAGTTTTTGCCACTGTACTCTCAATAAGCAACTCAATTTACAGTTCAGGTTTATTTCACTCTTTCTCTCCTTATCAGTGCGAGAGGCGCCCACAAAATCACGCTTTGATCATCTAATCTAAATGGCTTCATTTTATGTGATCTAAACACTTGCTTGGCAAAAGTTATCATTATATTTTTGACGTTGGAATTTTTCCACCTCTTTTTTACTTCATATCAGATCACACATGGAGCATCAGAGAGAAACCGACTCAGCCAAAATGTCTAGTTTGCACAATTTGCACAATTTTGGTTTTCGACCCAACCCGTTAAGAATCCATTAAAAAACTTTGATCCTTCATCAATCTTCAATTATCCAAGGACCAGACACTTATCTAATTTCTCAATCTTGAATAAAATAATGAAAAATAATCTTTATTTAATTTGAGATAATTTTGAAATCAAATTATCATTTACAATATCAACAAAAACGTCCATATGGGATTTCTTCATGGAGCTGCTTATAACAGATCATATAGCCTCTCAATTAACCTTTCTTGTCACTTTTTACCTATATCCTTCCTCCTTGCCTTTGAGAAAATAAATCGAAATTGGAAAGTCTATCTTCTTTCAATACGAAAGTCTTTGTTTTACGGAATGACAATTATCAATATTTTAGATATTTATCACTTCAGAGCGAGTACAAACAAGAACGGAAAACTTCAAAACATTGCGCTATTCATATCTTGATTTCTTTCTCTACTATGATGTTAAAGGCAATGACATACAGCAGTCACAAATGTAGGTAACAGGGGGAGGTAAAATGTTTTATTTTTTCAAAAATTAGAAAAATTTTAAGTGCTTCAACTTCAAAACATTGCGCTATTCATATCTTGATTTCTTTCTCTACTATGATGTTAAAGGCAATGACATACAGCAGTC
>JAOWAT010032792.1:0-11936 GCA_028571025.1 Longipedia americana | reverse complement strand
TTAGGCCAGTTTGTTTTGATTGATTGTCGTCTTGATTGAATGTCTCTTGATTGAATATCTCTTGATTGAATATCTCTTGATTGAATGACGCATAATTGAATGTCTTTTTGATCAACTGTCATAGACTCTTTCCTTGGGTGTATTGCTACCAATTTAGCCATATCTTTGTTGAGGGGGGGGGGTTCAATTTAGGCCCAGAAATTGCCCACTTTAAGCCAGAGTACCACCAGTAAAGGCTATAAGAAACACTACAATTAAAATTTGATTTTTTTAATCTTCCAAAGTCGGCCTGAATTCTTTTTTTATATACCAAAAGATCAGCCTGTGATTAAATAGAACTTTATTTTTTCTCTTATGAGTTGACAAAAGCTGCCTTGTCTACAGAAGCAAATTGTACTTTTTGTGCCATTTCACTACATAAGAAGATGGTGCTTTTGTCAATTTATGAAAGTAAAAAAATTAAATTCCGTTTAATTACAGGGTGATCTATTGGTTTATTGAAAAGAATTCAGGTCGCGTTTGGAAGATTCAAGGATCCTTTACTGTTTTATCACCTTCCAGGTATTCGGGTGTGGCCTGCAAAAAGGTCTACTTTTTATGGATATGTCCCTCACACAGAAGCTTTGAATGGTTCATAGATGTCCTCAGAGATGTTGAAAGGAAAGATGTGACAAATGTTCTGGAAATGCATATCTTCATCACACAATTTTTTCATAAATATGATCTAAGAACAACAATGCTGGTATGTGGCAAGCTTTTATAATACATATATCTTATTATCTACCTGTTATGTACAATTTAAATTTCTTCAAAAGTTTTATTTTGAGGTGGCTTCCAAGAAATACATCGTCAATAATGTAAGATGTATGTTTACATTGTTGGCTTATAATAACTGATCTTCTCGGATTGACGGGACCAATTTTAAAAATTTTATGATTTAAATGTCAAATACCTCCCATCTTTGGGCACTTTGAAATTAACCTTCCCACATGTTTCTTGATGATTTTCTTTGATTTCTGGCTTTCTATTGACTCAAATGAACTCTCAGCAAAGAAATTTTTCAATTTTGTATACGGAGCTTTGAACTAGAGCACCAGTTTCCAGCCATAAATTTGGTAGTTATTCGTGCACACCTACCAAATTTAGGGCTGGTAACTGGTGCTCTAATTCAAAGCTCCATGTTCGAAATTAAAAAATTCCTTCACTGAGAATTCATTTTATTAAATAGAAAGCCAGAAATGAAAGAAAATAATCTGGAAACACCTGGGAAGGCCATTTTCAAAGGGCAGAAAGATGGATAGTATTTAACATAATACTCATAAGATCTCCACAAGAAAAACGGGTTGTTGGTCGAGAGTGTGTTGGAATACAATGGAAGCGAACTGTGTCAGTTTTTATACTGTTTAGCTTGAAACATAAAAAACTGACACCCAACAGAACGGTTACTTCTATAGAGATTTAATGAGATAATAATAAATGTTTAAAATTGGTCCCATCTATCAAAGAAGATTGGTTACATATTATTCCATTTATAAATCAATTTAGTGTATCCGTGAAAAATGACTTTGATATTTTTCTCTCCATTTCAGTACATCTGTGAGAATCATTTTCAACGTCTTTCAAGAAGAAGTTTATTCACAAGTCTGAAAGCAGCTAATCATTTTGGCAGGCCAGATATGGTTGCATTTCTTAAGTTTGTGCAGAGGAAGCATAGTTATGTAAGTAAAAGTGAAATCAATTGGATTTTGAACCAACTTCTGTTCAGTGTTTTGTTTATGAAGTATGATTTGGTTGACAAAGTGAATGTACTGACTAAAAGTTTAACTAATTCATTGGCTAAAATGGATCCCTGAACCAAAGTTTAAAAAACTTACTTCATGATCCAGCTAAAAAGAATTAGATACAAAATTCCATCAGAACTTTCATAAAATGATTTAAAGAAGGACCCATTTTACTAGTGGAGTCCAATTTTCTCTGGTCCTTGCTAACATTTTGAGCATTTGGAATATTGATTTCTTTTAAAGTTTTGATAAAATGTTTAAAGATGAATTTTCCTAAATTTCAGGTGAGTAAAGTGGGAGTGTTCAGTTGTGGTCCCAAGGCCGTTACAAAGGCCAATAGTCAAGCCTGTGAAGATGTGAATAGATCAAGGAAACTGCCTTCATTTACACATCATTTTGAACACTTTTGTTAGGAATTACAAATTAAATTTCATTGTTGTATTTATTGTCATAATGTTATTTATATTTTAGTAAAAAAATTTGATTTGTTAATATGAATTAGGAATAAAAGCTTTTATCTTAGATATTTTGCATCACTGTCTATATTTTTAGAAAAGAACGTGCATCCTTTTAATAAAAGTAGACCTGTTCATTACGTCGTTACAAAGGTATCTGACAGTATAAATTGAATGATTTTGAGCTTTAATTTATCAAATGAAATTTTTTTCAGCTATAAACTTGACCTACGAGGTGCTGGAACAAGAAATTGATTTTATGTAGTGTATAAGAGCACGTGGCAGGATTCTTTTTAGAATGAAATTAATGACAAATACGATTTCATTCAGAAATTACCTGTTCCATTGAAATAAATTTGAAATTACTCCAGCAGCTCCGTTACATTAAATTTCGAAAAAATTCGTACGAATTATTTTTCTTTGATCCAGGACCCGTTTGTTTCGTCTGTCAGATTATACAAAAGATAAAATTTTCAATTTAATGGCCAGGTCTACTTTTAACATCTTGGGTCTGGTGTATCTCAAATTCCCAAATTGTAAAGACTTCTTATGAATGTGTAAGAATCGAGACTTTGAAGCCATGAATTTGGACACTTTTTTAAAATTGTATTGTTTTTCATTATTTCTTTCATACTTGGTTACCTTAACATATAGAACTTAACAAAAATAAGCAATTTTAAACATAAAACCATCTTAAAAACAAAATTTGCTTTGAATACCTCCTTTCTGATAGATTTATAGATGTGTAAGAATCGATACTGTTATTAAGTGAGAATTTTGCTGAAACTTCAAAAGACGTCCTACACTTTGGGGAGTTTGAGTAATAGAACCACTGGCGTGATGGTGGGGGTGGTGGGGGTGTCAAATGTTAAAAATCCTTCAGAAATTGGCTCTAGCAACAGGTTTCATGCTTTCCAAGGGAATATTGATACCAATGAAAGTTGTCAGGAGTGGCCAGGTCTCTGGTTCACATAAATTGTTGTTCTCCTTCTTGTCATTGTTCTCAAGAAATACAATTTACTGGTTGCTAGACTGGCTGAAATGCTTACCAAGGAATGTTGTTGGAAGTGCTCAGGTCTCAAGTTCACATAAATTATTGTTCCCTTCTTGTCATTGTTCTCAGGAATAAGAGTATATTTGCTGCTAGTTATGTTTTAAAATTTGAGCTTGAATAGATATGTCATTCTAAATACTCCCTGTTGTCATTGCTAAAAAATAGTTTGAATATTAGTTGTTGCATCAAAAAATATCCTTTCCAACAAGTCTTCTAAATGTTCTTAAGAGTTAGCAAATACTAAAATGTATTTTCACCAAGGTTCAACTCAATTGGATTGCTTTTCTGCCAATCAGTGCAATTTTAATTCCAGCAGGCACTTTGAATGCCTACCCACGCGAGATGTGTCCCCAAAAAACCTAGTCTCAGCAAGGCTTCTGGTAAATCCCACAGTCCATTATATTTACATTTTGTGTCCGACCAAGGTATGAATGAATTAACTTTTTGAATTCTAATACAAGATATTGATTTCAAACAATTTATTCTAATAAATGGCACAAGTATTTGATTACAGTTCACATTAATCACACACTGAGTGTTTTATTTTCATTTCCCCCTATTCCATTAATTTTCCCTTATTATTCCATAACCTAAGCAGAAATCAATACAAGATAAATTTGATAACATATTTGAGGTATGATCTTATCAAGATTATTTATTACTACTCCATCCCATTTAAATTGTCAAAATGCAAAAACTATCAAAAGTCCCTGTCATTTCCAATTTTCTTCCAGTTTCAAACAGGTATGGCAGAGAGGAAGGGCTGTTTCAAAGCATATATAGGTTCTTCAGTCAATAAATCATTCATTGCTTTTTATTTCACAGTTGGAGATAACTTTGTATGAAAGGAAGTAATTTTGATAGTTTTCCCATTTGGCCCAGTATTTTTATGAAGATGAAGAGAGAGATGAGATTTATATCATTTCTTAAATGCCAATATTTTATGTTTACTTTTTGTAACTAACATGATAAGCATATTCTGATGGATTAGTTAATCCACTGGTAAAGGTATGCTGGTAGCCCAATTGTGGATCTGCATGAACAATTGGGGAATAGCCATAAGTGTTTTGGTATGGTTTGTAGAAATATGATGATGCTACAGCAGGCTGAGAGTAAGTATATGCAGCAGCAGAGGGTTGATATGCTGTTACAGCGGATTGATATGCTGCTTCAGCGGGTTGAGCGTAAAAGGTAGGAGTGACAGTTGCTGGAGCATCTTTGCATTGTGGATCTGGAATGGGGTAGTCTCTAAGGACTCTGTTGATTGTTCTCAGAAGTGGGTAGTTTTCACAGCCGCAGCTGCCTGTGAAGTCATCCAAATCAAGGGCCCAGATCATTCCACCTCCGTAGCCATTTTCTTTAACAAATTCAGATTTCTTTCTGATCATTGAAATGTCATCAAATCCAACCCATTGGTTGCCTTGGTAAGCATATGGACCAATTCTTTGTTTGGGATCTTGGACCACTTTAGCGCCTTGCTTGATCATCTGGCAAATTTCATAATATGCCAGGAAACCAGCCGCTCTTGTGTATTGACCGGCTTGTCCTTTAGTTGCCTTGGAGTTCAATCCAGTATTTGATGTGTCTACAATGGAGAAGGATTGACCATACATTGGCATTCCCATTATCAATTTCTTCTTATCTGCTCCAAGTTCAACCCAATAGTTCATGGTGAATTCCTGAAAGAGGAAAGAGATCATTGAAAAAGGAGAGATGAATTTTTGAACATTGCATTGCTCATAAATGCCATTATTAAAATGGAAAAAATTAATACTAAAATGGAATTTTTAAATATTTTTATTGAAACATATTTAAAAATGCTTCTTTATCCCTCTTGCCATGAGAAGGTTCAGAGAAGATTGACATTTTATGCTGGAAGTATTTTCCTGAGGAAAAGGAAAATTCAACTTTGTTATGAATAAGAAACAACAATAAGCTATATTTACAAAAAATATTTTAATTCTAATTCATAAATTAATCATATATCAACCCATTGGTACCTTCATATCAACCATATAAGAAACCATTTGGTAATGAAACCATTCTTTGAAGTTGCTCCGTATGATATTTTTGTTTAAATCATTATACATTTTTCATAAGCGGTATGTATGACCTATTATACATTTGGGGCAAAAGGGTTAAGATGAAAGGTAATGGCATCAAAAATAGTTTAAGGTATAATTGCTCAATTATTTTTAATTTATACTTACAGCATTAAAGTAATCAAAATCATCTTCAGGTCTTTCAGAGAGTGGGGCAACATGTCCAGTCTTTTTGTCCCAATGACCATGGTAATCATAAGCCATAACATTAATCAAATCAAGGTATTGACTCAAGGTTGGTACATCATAGCCTTCATCAATAACTTTCTTGCTTGGTGACACAGCAGCAGAAAGGAGCCATCCTCTGGGTTTGAATTCCGCACTGAGTTCTCTCACAAATGCAGCAAAAGCCTCCTTATCAGATTTTGGTCCCTTACTGCAGTCCACTTGCCAGCATCTTGGATACTCCCAGTCCAAATCAAGACCATCAAAGTTATGTTCTTCAATAAATTCTACGGCATGTTGAATAAAGCGCTTTCTAGCTTGTGGATCATTCACAAGTCGGCTGTATTTATTTCCAGCAGAGTCATTCCATCCTCCAAGAGCAAGTAATACTTTTACACCCTTCTCCTTCAGTTTAGCAACCTTCTCATACATTTTGTTGTCATAATCAGCCCAGGTATCATGTGGCTTCATTACTAACTTGGCAGAATCAAGAACAGCAAATCCATAATTTATATGAGTACAAAGGGATGGATCAATATCTTCTGGTAGATACTTTCCAATTCCTTGTCTGTACCAGGCCCAGTTAGTATAGTAACAGACAACTTGGTAGCCAGTGTCTGGAACAACAACATCTGGTTTATTAATAACACCAGAGATTTCTTCATTTTCTTCTTTCTCAGTATTTTCATTTGGTTTCTCTGTTGTGCTTTCATTTGGTCTGTCAGCAACTTCTGGTCTTTTTCCATTAACACATTCAACATTTTCCTTCCAATCACAAACGGTTCCACTCCAGAACAATTCAGCAGGACAGGAGCGCTCTTCCAAAACATCATTGTTACAAATCTTGTACTTGGAACAATCTGCTGGGTCAATATCATAGCTCTTTCCTCCACAGCTATTTCCAGCATAGACAGTGACTCCACCACCTCTAATGTCTAAAAATGGAGATGGCTGAAGTTGTCTGTTGTGCATTGTGTCTTGCAGTCTGGTTTGTGCAACCATTTTGCATCCTGGATCTGGTGTGTTTAGTCTTCCAAGCTGTCTGTTAATGGTCTTTAACAATGGATGAGATTCACAACCACATCTATTTCGGAAGTCATCCAAATCAAGAGCCCAGATCATTGCTCCTCCCAAGCCTAGTTTCTTAATATATTGTGTCTTGAAAGCAATTGTATCAGCATCATCAAAACCAACCCATTGACCTCCTTTGTATGCATATGGTCCCATCCTATTTTCTGGATCCTTGACAACAGTCCATCCTTTGGTTTGAATGTTATTACAAATCTGAAAGTGTAGATAGATTCATGTAAGAACAACTGTCATAAAAATTTCAAAATAGCATGTGAGATTTACATAATACTACAAATACTCACTTCATAGTAAGAAAGGAAACCTCTGGCTCTTGTAAATTCTCCAGCTTCACCACCTCCATATGAGGGAGATAGTAAGCCTGTGTTAGTGGAGTCTCGCAGAGTAAATGATTGGCCATACATAGGTAATCCCATGATCAATTTCTTAGCTGGTAAACCTTGCTTCATCCAATAGTGAACAGTATAATTCTGAAAAGAAATTTAGAAACAGTCTTCAGAGACAGAAGAAAATAAGCAACATGTCAGAATCAAGGATCCTGAATATGACTTGACAAATATAGGCAATTGGATAAAATGTAGCATTTACATTATCAGGCTTTTTTTGACAAAAATTTTCCGAAAAGTGAGCGCCGATTTTTCTCAAAACTGAGAAATTTTTGTAAAACTGAGAAATACGAAATTTATAGAATTGGAAAGTTTCCTAATTTGAAAGTTATGTAGAAAAATTTTCAAAAAATTGCTCAAAAACTCGAATTTTCAGAAAACTCAAGCAAATTTTTTGAAAAACTGAGCAAAATTTTCCAAAAACTCAGCTCTTAAAACGCAAAAACTGACATTTAAGAAATTTGTATGCATTTGATTAGTCTATACGGTGTGAAAAAAGCCTGATTATGTATATGTCTTTAACTCATAGAATACTTACAACATGGAAGTATGGATTTTCATCAAGAGGATGTTCAAACATTGGTGCAACATGTCCAGTTTTCTTATCCCATTGACCATGATAATCATAAGTCATAACAGAAATATAATCCATATGCTTAGCAATCCTTGGAACATCATAACCAGCATCTACAACTTTCTTAGCTGGTGACACAGCTGCTGTCAAAAGCATTCCCTTGGGTTTCAGTGCAGCGCTCAATTCTTCCACCCAATCAGCAAATGCCTTCTTGTCTGAGCTTGGTCCCTTATCGCAATTGACTTGCCAGCACTTTGGATACTCCCAATCGAGATCCAAACCATCAAAGTTGTGTTGTTCCAAGAAACCAACAGCATGTTCAATAAAGTTCCTTCTGGCATTTGGATTATTCACCAATTTTGAATATTTGCTTCCTGCACTGTCATTCCATCCACCAAGAGCCAATAACACCTTCTTGTTCTTTGACTTTAAGTTTGTTACCTTCTTGTAGAATTCTGCAAATGAATATTATAGAAATAGATTAAAATTAGGGTCACGATTAATTTGTGTCCTCAATTGTTAAAAATTACCATTGGCATATGATAAGATTGTCAGGAAAATGTTCCAGCCCTTGGCTTTTCTTAGCCATAAGATTCCACCTAATAAAAGAGTTACTTTTGTGTGCCAATGAAGTGTGCTCTAAAATATTATTTTCTTTAAATGTGTTTGATTGATCTATCCTTTTCAGGTCTAAATCTAAAATTTGATGCAATATTGATTTATTTTCTTTGCTATCAAAAGAGAAATGAGAATAATTGAAGAAAACACAACATCCTTCCAACGAAATAATGATTTTATCATATTGTATTGATGCTTTACTCACCATTATCAAAATCTGCCCATGAATCATGAGCTTTCATTGTTAAGGTTCCACTATCCAAGACTGCAAATCCATAGACAATATGTGTACATAAGTCAACATCAATATCATCAGGTGTGTATTTTCCAATGCCAGGTCTGTACCAAGCCCAGTTTGTGAAGTAGCAAACAACCACATATTCCTCATCAACGCCTCCAATTCCAGAAGTCATTGTTTCATCACTGCTGGACATTTCATTATTGTTATCCATATCTTCTTTCATTTCATTTTCACTCTTGTCTGAATTATCATTTTCATTGTTATTTTTGTTTTCTCCATTAGAGTTATCATTCTCTTCTTCACTTTCATCGCTTGCTCCAATTACTTGAGCATCAACATTGCTTCTAATTCCACCCTGTGCAAGACTTCCATCCTGAACACCAGGTAATTTTCCAATGGCTGGTCCCAACACATCCTTAATGGTGTTCATAAGTGGATGTGGTCCATCTCCACATCTGTTTTTGAAGTCATCAAGATCAAGAGCCCAAACCATTCCTCCGCCGAGACCCATCTTTCTGATCCATTCAGACTGAAAAATAATAATTTTGAAATTATATAAAATTCAGTTATTTGGAAAATTCTTTCAATATGAAATCAATTTGGAAAATTTACTTTGCATTTTTAATCTCAATTTTTGAAAACATATTTGTTTTCAAAAAAATTCAGAGTTTTTTGAAAATATTTGTTATTTTTTATTATTCATGAAACAGTCCTGAGAACGGACATATAAAGTTTTGAACCACAACAAAAAAATGCTGGTATTTTCTCAGTTTTTCAGAAAAATATCACTTATTTTTTGGGAAAGTGAATGCATAAATATATAGAACCTTTCTTAAAAAGTTTGATAGCTTACCTTATATTTGATCATATCAACATCATCATAGGAAGCAAATTGGTTTCCTTTGTAAGCATATGGACCCATTCTTCCCTTTGGATCCTTAACAACTTGCCATCCTTCATTCTTGATTTTGTAGCAAATTTCATAGTAGGCTAAGAAACCAGCTGCTCTTGTGAATTCACCTGCTTCCCCCTTTTGATTAGCTGGCTTGTTCAGTCCATGTGAATTTCTATCATTCATTGAGAAAGCTTGTCCATATAATGGCATTCCCACAACAAGCTTCTTTCTTGGAGCTCCCTTTTCAATCCAGTAGTGAATGGTATAATTCTGGAACAAAAGAGTATGCAAGTATTATCAAGTTATATTTTACATCTTGTCTTTCTTATTTTTACTCATTATATGCATATTCCTTTATCAATCAAGTCACTATTTATTCCGGATTTTTGTTTTTCTTGACTTTAAATGTATTTTGATAGATTTACTAAGAATTGTTCAGAATTTGACCATTTTGAGAATGTTTACCGGTATTAGATCATGTAGTAGTTTTTGAAAACACTACACTCTTTTTTCTTTATAAGCATCTGATCTATAAGCATCCTAGCCTACAAATTTTCAAATTTTATGTAGTAGCGATAAGCATCCTACTTAATAAAAATGCTAGCCTAGAAAAAATTTTACTGATGCTTATAAAAAAATAAAGTGTATTGTTTATACAACTTACTGTGTTAAAGTAATAATATTCATCATCAGGATGTTCATACATTGGTGCAACATGCCCAGTCTTTTTATCCCAGTGACCATGATAATCATAAGTCATAACAGCAATCCAATCAAGGTCATTAGCAATGCTTGGAACGTTGTAACCTTCATCGATGATCTTTTTGCTCGGAGTAACTGCAGCAGACAAAAGGAATCCATGAGGTCTAAAGGCTGCCTTCAATTCCTTAACCCAAGCAGAGAAGCCTTCCTTATCAGAAGAAGGTCCCTTGTCACAGTTTGTCTGAAAGAAAAATTCATTATTGAAAATTCTTTATCAAATTAGCATTACAAATTAACAAATAGAACACCATTTTTAGCCCAAAAATGTGGTATGAAACTCACAATTTTTAATTCAATTTTTCCTATATCTGGCTCATTTTCACAAACTTTATTTCATATGATGTGTACATTACGTTGTAAAAATTTTATTTCATAACATACATTGGTTCCATAAAAAGGGGGCAGACCAAGCTATGTAGTGAAGGCAAAAATAGCCCGGTAGCATGCTGGGGACTACATCAAAAATCAATTTAGGTATCAAAAACTAATTTTCGCCCAATTTTAGCTTCCTATGACATTTCTTCAGTGATTTAAGTTCACTACTATGGAGTTGTTTATTATTGTCAAGTGTTGTAGTTTCCAAGATTTTTCTTTTAATCATGCATACAAATGAACCCACTTTCTCAGTGTCACTTACATAAATTAAAGAATGAAAAAAAATCCTTGGATGTTAAAATGCTGAAAATTCATATCAAATGTAATTTTTTAAAAAATATTCTGATAGATTAATCTAAAAGTAACATGTTTCAAGATAGATTACCAAGTTTTCTTTTTAGACTTTGAGCATTTTTTAGCATTTTGAAATGCCCAGGCTGGAAAATCAAAGAAACCTAGAGAGGGATCCCAAGATTGACCCCAGATGAAAACGTTTTGTACAGGATAACTTTTTAGCAACAAAGACAACTTTTTAGCTGGTCCCCACTTGATTTTGAGAACAATTTTAGTTTGGTCCCCTCCCTACTATAAATGGACAGTTTTCAGAAAATATGCAAACTTCAAAATTTTAGAGATTTTACCTGCCAGCAT
Source organism: Longipedia americana (assembly GCA_028571025.1). NCBI lineage: Eukaryota > Metazoa > Arthropoda > Copepoda > Polyarthra > Longipediidae > Longipedia > Longipedia americana. Next base: position 788 of record JAOWAT010032792.1, on the reverse strand, counting down.
TTTGGGTATTCCCAATCCAGATCAAGACCATCAAAGTTGTACTTCTTGATGAATTCCACAACATTAGCAATAAACTTTGCTCTAGCACTTGGATTGTTCACCAGTCTGCTGTATTTGTCGCCTTGAGAATCATTCCATCCACCAATGGCAATGGTTACTTTGATTCCTAATTGCTTGAATTCTGTCACCTTACCATAAAAGTCTGAAAGTAAATCAAGCATTTTTAATTTGCAGTACTATGAGATCACTGAAAATTTGTCATTGTACAAATTGGTCATTATTTCTTGAACCAGATTCTAATTGTATACAATCTGCAGGGACAGTTCCTTCCATTTCAGAGGTAGATTATATCTAAGAGGAATTTCTCTTAGATTCTTGTGATCTAGCTATCTAGAGCAAATATCATTTCTGATTTTTTTTTCACATTTATGTTTAACTCTATTTAACTTAACCTGTTTTATTATTACGGATTTTTAAGCTAGTGCTCCAAGAGCACTGACGCTATTTTCATGAGGTAGTGTTAATTTTTTTCAATTTTGAAGTTATCATTCAATTTATCAAAGCCACCCTACAAACTGTGCAAAATTGGAACTTAATACCTTAACAAATTTCGGAATTATTGGCTTCCAAAATTTACTACAATGAAATTTTTTGGCAGCAATTGAAATTTCTTTGTTAGTTTCAGATTCTATATCAAAAAGCACGATTTATATTGCCCATAATTCAAATGTATCTTATTGCAGTCTCTGGTAATTTGCATGTTAAGAAAAGCCTGTACTGATATAAAA
>JAOWAT010032681.1:0-11938 GCA_028571025.1 Longipedia americana | reverse complement strand
AAGACGTAACATTTTTACATTCCGACGTATCAGACATCGTCGGATCGATGAATTATCCTTTACCCACGTTTTAATTAACCTTACAGATATCCAGCTGAGCCTTCAATTCCATATTTTGATCAACTATCTCTCTGTACTAACCTTACAGTTCCTGAACGGAGTTAGTCAATTTGTCTAGCTCCATCTTATATTTTTAGTTTGATCTATACAACTATTCGGTCTATTTCTCAAAGCTATAAATTATTTTTTCCCTTTCCTATCTTTATACGAGTAATTTGCTATTTTAAGATTTACATTTCTACAGCTAGCACTCCAATTTCCCTAGGGAATCCTCAATGTATTATATTTTTTTCTTTAGCTATCTATTTTCAGTACTTTTTTAGTCAAACTCTGCCATTTTCAACTCAATTTAGGTAATTTTGTTCTTTATTTGATCCTTTTAGTTTGTTAGTACTTAGTTATGACTCTGTAGGGTGGAAATCATGGATTCTGCTGCCTTCAATTTTTCTTTTGAGGAGGACATCTCCTCTTCTACAGACTTGACAAGACTGTTGCTCCCCAACGTTCTGCTCTCAGATGACTGTGACTTCATGAGATCATCGCTTCTTTTCAACTTTTCTGCTGATGATGCCTCTTTCAATTCGGCACTTTACTTTTTCAACTAAGAAATTTGTGGTTTTAGCTAGGTTTCAATGAGTATGATATTTTGTTTATTTTCAGCAGATAAGACTCTAACTTTTTCTTTTAGGTCTTAGTTCTACTTTTTGAAATCGTTAGCCCTCTCCAAATAAGTCGCAGATGACTGCCTTAACTATTACACCTTTATTTCCAATTGTTGACAATTTTAAACATTCTACTGGCTTCTCCTCTCGATGCCGATTTTTAACTTGTCAATCTATTGTTTCTTCTCGTCTAATTCCCTCCCTAGCTCCAGCAACTACTGCCTGTTTTTCCTGCGCTATTATTCTTAGTTTTTATGCATCTATGCGATCCTACTAATGTCGGTGTTTTTCTTTTTCAGCTCTTCCTCCAGTGTCATGTTTTTTATCACTATTCTCTCAGTCTCACGGCCTTTTGAATCCAAATCTTCGGACAATCTTTCCTTCTCAGTTCGAAACTTCATTTTTTCGTTGAACCGTTCTTTCTCAATCTCATCGTTTTTCCTTGCCGTCTATGATAAGTTGCGTTCCAGTCCTCCGATTTATTCCTTTAATTTTTGATTCTGCTGTTCATATCTGATAAGTTCTTTTTAAATGTGTTCACATTGCTTCTTCAGTTGTTAGTTTTTCTTACTATACTGCAGCTTGTCTTATTGCATCGATTTTACGAATGCCTCTTTTTAAACTTTGTTCTCCTCAAGCAACGCTATCTAACTCCGAAAAGAATTCAGTTTTACCTGCAGATCTCTATTTTCTGTCTCCATCATTGTCTTCATCAGACCGAACTCATAGTTATCTTTCCTCAGCTTTTCAATATCTCCCTTCAAGTTCACTAAATCCCCCTCCAACTATTTGATCCTTGCTTCATCTTTTTCATTCCTTCTTGAACTGGAATTTCCACTCGATCGAGACTACAAACCCTAGTTATGTTTCCTCTCAAATTTTTGACACTGACACTCCAAATACTTTATCAATTCACCCTTACTAACTAACTCTTTTTTACATCTTTACAACTCAGTCTTAATTCTTGCAACTCCTTCCGTATCATGCTACGATTTTACCTTGTGCGGTTGGTTCTATCTCTATCTAAGCTTTTTCTCCAATTGCTGTATGCCACCTTATAGCTTACTTATTTTCTAATTGTAGATCTTTCTGTTCTAAGAAATACTATCATTTCGCCTTCGAAGCTACTATTCTAAATTTAGTTTTTAATTCGTCAAATTTTATATTATTCTGCTCTTATTCTCTATCATTTCATCCCTAACAAACTATGTCTTTAGACTGGGACTCTTTATCAACTACCGAGAATTTTTCCATCTCTCTACCCTCATTGAATTTTGTAAGTCTCGCACTTTTTCAATCAATGTTCGATTCTAGTTTTGACTTTACAACAATTTAAAAAAAATCTTTTGTTTCTCTTACCTTTCAACTCTCAACTAATTTTTATCACTTAAACTATGCGTCTAAGCGTTCTCATTTTTATTCCATTGATTCTGATTATGAGTCTGACTCACGCTTCTCGCAGCCATCAAATTTCTTGAAGCTTCTTCCCGAACTCTATCTAATTCTAAATCCTTATTTCTAAGGGCTGAGTCTTTGATTACTAACTAACTCCTCAGAATATTAATTTGCTGCACTAATTCTCTTTTCTCTCTTTCATGACTGCTCCTCGATTGATCCATTTATGGGGGGATATAATTGTTAGTTTTTTTCGTTTAATTCTGGGCTAGCCCTACCATTGTGTCAAAATATGAGACTTTTGAACTAGCCAGCTACTAGTTTAGACTGATGGTTCGACTTTGTTGATTTGCCGAATTCTGCGTACTGTTCTTCTCACGATTTTGCTATCTGCTCTTGCTAACCATCCTCTAATACTAAGCATGTCGGTAATTTCTGGTATCAGTGGATGAAAATGTGTTACTTTGAATATTAGAGCTATTGATAGGTTGCTGAGCCTGCGTATTGAAAAAAGAACCACCAGTCATCACAAAGTTTGATCTAGGCGGTGGATTAGATGATTAGTAGGAACGAACTGGTGGACTTGACAGTTTTCGATCAAAATTCATCTCGCGTTTTTTTTTAATTTTAGAATAAATGACAAACAAACTGTTATAAGCTTCATAATGAGTTAAAATATAGTTGAATTGACGGGAAAAAACTAAAAAAGAATCCCAGACTAATTCAAAATCCGTTGCAATATCTGTACTTACATCATTGACCCTCACCTTCGAGTAAATGCTGGTGCAGAAACATTAAAAATCTTTTAGAATACACCTCAGGCTCCACGGAACTCACATCTTTTCTGAAAATCATTTTGAATTTATTCTCCATTTTTTTCTTGTTGTTGTAGACCTGGAAAAAATCTATTAGAGCCCACTTCATCCATACCTCATCCTTTATTTGGATTCCCAAATGTTCAGGGTTAGGATTTTCCTCGTTGCTTTACTCTTATTTGTGATGTTTATAAAAGACTAACAGTAAGGAGTAGTCTAAAACCTACATTTTATTTAAAAATGCTGTGTGAAGTTCAAAATTCTTAATTAATTTTTGCTTAAACTGTTCAGAAAGACTGTCCTTCATGAGTTGGAGCTCCTTACTTTAGATAAAATTCTCATCCTTTCCATACTTGAAATCCTTAAAATCGGTGGGATCAATTGCCCTTCCCTCGCAATGCCCCTTCAAATCGTAGACACATATGGTTTTATCGTACTCCGCCCTAATATTGGGCATGAGTATGTAGATGTCATCGAAGGAGTGGGTCCCGTCCGAAGAGTGTACAATATAGACTCTGTAAATATCCACGATAAAATCGATCCCAGCCTCCTTCATCTGTTTTTTGAAGGCAACGTAGTCCTCAAGCATCTAGCTGAACTTTTCGAGATCGTCGTCGGTGATCATCTTCAGACAGTAACTCCGCGAATCCGATATCACTATCTCCGAACTTTTCTTGCCCATGATCTCCTCGGGCAGCTCGATGTGTGTCGCGAAATCCTTCACAATCTATTTTTAGTTTATCTCGGGATACAACTTTTTGAAGTACTCATGCCTCCATACCTCAATGTAACATTTAAAGCTCCGGGAAGCTGTCTTTATTTAGTATTATTATGTCTTGTTTGTGTTGTGCTGGAGGTAGTGAATTCCCTCCGTCAATTTTTTCTTTTTGATACTCATATATTACCAAAATAACTCAATTATCCCCCATCAATGAAAATAGTAAGTCCTATATTATAAACATTCATAAAAGTCCGAGGACAGCAATATCGCCTAACTACTGATTGAAAATCTCTTCCTACACACTCCTGGCCATCTCAAGCAATACTTCTGCCTAGTCGTCATCATAGAAGACCCACTTAAATTCAGTATCAATTAACTAATTCGCCATCATTCTGCTCACACGGTCCTATCTAATTTGCTCAATGTAAGACTCCGAGACACCCTTATTCTGAAACAGGCTGTCTTCCTTGTCTGCTATTATTCCGCACATATAAGAAGCGTCAATGTAAACCGAGCTCAAAGCTTATTTAAGACATTAAAGCTTTTATTACTTTTACATGATATGGAAAAAATGTGAATTTTTCTTCCACGGAAATGGTTTACCCTACTTTCCATACACCCTCTTCCTGTCAAGATGCTAGTTCAAAGCATCGAAAATCGCCTTATGATAGATAAATAACGAGTTTTTCAAAAACTATTTTCTGCTCTGTTACTTCTATTAGTCATCATAATAGTTGTTAAGCTCAATTTTAGGAATGTAGCTTTGCTAAAAAGTCTAAAAAGCACTATTCAGAAAAACTGGTTTTACTGCCATGGTTTCGTTTTCGTTCTCAAAATCGTCCTTTTCCTACTAATTCATGTATTTCAAAATTTATTATGCACTCGGACCCAGTGGGATCTCCAACTTATCTAATTACAGTGTGCAGTTTTCTGAGTTATCTTTTATAAATACCTAACAAAAAAAGATGCAACTGTGCAAGGAAATCTTTCACCGTTATAAGGCTTGTTTTAACTCCTTTCAGCTTTAAACTACCATTTTTCATCGAATTTATTGCTTTCTTGACCGCTAGCATGAAAGTAGGATTAGTTTTTACGAAAGGCTCACTGTATAACTCAACACAAAGGTCAAGAAATGCAAACTCATAGATATCCTCCTTCACCTCAGTTTCTAACCCCTGCAACTGCTGTACCTGAACATGAGCAACTGGAGTGGTCGGATAAATTTCTGATGAAGAGTCATGCGATTTTACATCAGACCCAGAAGAAGAGTTATCATATTTCCGCTTTCTCCTCTATCTCCTGTGTCTATAGTACTACTCTTCGTCAGAGAGCTACTCAGACGATTTTTAGGAATTTTCAGGAGTCAAATTGATTTTTTGATCCTCATTGCTATGACCGTTCATTTGATTCCTCTCTCTCATTTATATAATTGCCTCCTTTATCGCCATCAAAGAACCTGACGTCTACTCACCTTTGTACTACTCACCTTTGTACTAATCAGTTTCAAATTAGTTCCTGTCCTCATCCTACTAGAATTTACTTGCTTCACTATGCTTATTGCTCTGCTTCTGAGTCGTAATTATGGGTGTTTCTTCGAAATCTTCCAAGCTATGGGTAGCCCCAATGTACTTATCACTCAAACACCTCATGACCCCCTGGGTAAACACGACTCCTTCACTGTCCTTGTCGTCGTCAACAGTTGAAGTCTTGTCTAGGATATTTTTGACTTCGTTATAGTTATTTAATAACTCTTTCCTAGTTTTGCTGATTTATTTGAGTTATAATTTTGTCCACTTCTACAATTTGTGTAACTCTGTCTCAAAACTTGTTTGCGATATTTTTCCACCCTTTCTTTTCTACTCAAGACGACAAATGTCGATCTATCTCCGCTTGCTGACTCTCCGCTGTCTTTTTAGAAGAGCTTCTTCCAAAATGTCAAAATTCAGATTTTTGTTTTATTCGTAGTGGAAATTTACGCTTACAGATTAGATATCGGAGGATTGATCTGAGGGCTCTTTGGCAGAGTCTGTTTCGTGGAGATCTGGTTGAACTTTTGAGCTTTGAAATTATTGCGGAATTTACTCTGTCAAAACGCGAGCCTAGTCTTTTCGTTGGTTTAACTCTAAATCCGACCTTTTCCTACCTTCCAACCCATTGTTTACTTCTCTTTAAAGAACAGAATAAATGTAACTCAAGATTTCTTTCTCGGATTTGCCTTTAGTTGCCATCTGCTATCGAACATCTCGAGACAACCTCGCAAAAAGTTCATCAGTTTCGGATGAATTGAGTTTTACAGATTTTTTGTCTTTTCTATGATTCTAAATTTGGGAGTTAATGCTTAGCATATCCAATTCATCCAAATCGTCATGTTTTCCTTCTTCTTTTTAACTGAGTGAATGTTTGATTTCGTGATTCTCGACCCCATCAAAATGAAAATAATTCCTTTCGGAATCGTTAGAAAACAGAATAGGAGCGATTCCCTCACAGTGTTTTTCAATTTAACTCCTAATGTCCTATAAATAGTTTTTAATCAGAGATTGTGTCCTCCTTAACTGCAAACCATTAACCTTGGCCTGCCTGGACTAGCAACCATCTTTCTGCAGATTCTAAACTTTCCCATTGCCACTTTATTGCTCTTCCCGGTTGCAGGCAAGTTTATTTATTTCGTCAAGATCTATCTACTGCGAACGATCTAAATCCAACTCGCCATCCAAAAACTTTCGATATATCTAACTTTTCTGATACTCGCTGGAAATTGTGTCTTAATCACCCAAGGACGGCGAATAAAATGAGTTATTCATAGACCTCAGAGAAGCCAACTTCGAAATCGGAAGCAATCCACCCGTTTATTCTGATTTTCTCTGCCTATTCTATTTCAGACATTTATGTTTCTTGTTTTGTCTCTTTCTATTCAAAACAGAGACAACAGAGTCCTCCTTGATCTTCGCAATTTAACCCAAAACCATAGTTTTGACGATACTCTTCAGCTACCCAACGGTTATACTCTTCCTCTTGCCAGCATCACTCAAAGTAACATTCCTCAGAACATTCTCGGTCAACTTCTCTTCAATCTTATTTTGATTCCTAAACGAGGAATAAACCATTCCGTTCTCCACATATTCCGCATCCAAACTCATGGAAGCGTAATTTTTCCTTGCAATTCCCCTCCTCCCGGAAGATGAGGCAAAAGCCTTATTTTTCACAACTCTATTGTTCCTATTCGCAAAACTATACTGATGATTGCCATTATTAACAATACCAATAGATTTCCGAATATCAAAATCCTGATAATCCGTATTAAAACTTTTTATTTGTTCACTCCTGTTCCCTCTCGCATACTTAACACCTAACTTCTATCTTTTAGTTTTGACCTTTTCGGCAGTATCGTTGCCGTTTGTCATCGCTGATTTAATTGGGTATATCACAACGGTATTACTATGAGAATGTCGCTTGTTTACACCTTACAACTCTGGAGTCTTAGACTGACCAACGCAGTAATTTTTCTTGCCAAAGGGCTTGTTATTTCCGTTTCCATTTTTATTCATTTTTGCGTGTGCAAGATTCAGATGCTGATTATCCTTTTACTACTTTAGTTATCTAGCTTTAGGGTTCTATCCAATTTATCGACTACCAAAGAAATACTAAGTTAAACTGTCCGACGTGTTCCTATTTTTACGCTTTTTTCGCTGCTATTTTGCGACGGATTCAGCGTATAAGTTCATTTCCCTCAGTTTAATAACCTAATAACTATTTTTTCAATAAAAAAACGATGAAAAAATCTCGATTTTAAACATAAAAACCCAAAGAAATACTAACTTATTAAATAACACTGCATCTTCTTCGAATTAGCTCCTGTGCATCACAATAGTATTGAACTTTAATTAACATTCAGCAAGGAACCCACATTTCCAACTGAGGGAGAATCCTCTTTCTACAGCCCTCTTATATAGTAGCTATCCAGAGTGAAGGCATCACTATCAGAAATTCTATTCTACGGACCAGGATCCATATTTTAATCGAATTCGTCCCGAGATCTATAAACTCCTTCCCTCTTATTTTGACCCTTATTCTTGTCAATGTTGCTTTTCGCAATGTCAAATGTGCAAGATGAGCTTTTTAAAGTTCTGCCCTCAACAGATTTATTCACATCGAGAATCAATTCCCTCAAATCCCTAACAACCGAGTTTATGTCTCTAAACTGAATCGGCTCAAAGAATATATCGTCAGCATCCACTTCTTTCGACGCCTTTCTAATTTTTCTCACTTCCGATAAATTGCACTCATGTTCTCTCTTCTCTGATGATACCGCCATTTTTTTTCCTATCTCCTCAGCTCTCTTCCTCAAATTCATGAATAGTTTGTCAATTTAGTCCTTTAGACTCTGAACCTATTACTGTCTTTTCTTTATTTCTCGGATAAAATGCTCCTTCTAACTTTAGACTGACTTGTGTAGTTCCATAAAATACAAATCGATCTCATTTATATATCGATCCAGTTCATTTTCAACATTGCTAACCATCGAACATGCAAACCTATGTCTCTCGGCAATTTAGTTTCTTGTAGCTTCGACTTCGGCCTTGCTCTGCTCAAACTGCTTTTCCCTAAAGCTCATCACCCTCGATTGCTACAGTCTATTGAAGGTAACTCGAGAATCAACAACTTCACTCTCCGAATCATTGACTCTTCTTATCTGAAACCCCTCAGTTGCAACCATTAGAGCACAATCATCGCAAAAGTAAATCGAATCCTAGCTTGAATCCTTACTGTACACATCTTTTTCATTAGCGATGGAATATTTCGCAATTTTTCCTTCGTGATTGACACATTTCAAAGTGTGTTTATAGCAATTTTAGTCAGTTCTCCTTTTGAAATTACTAGAGTTGGAGTTTTATTTGAAAATCGATTACCTATAAATTGATCTGTTCTGGTCTTCCTAAGCCTTAAAAGACTTCGAATGATAGCACTTGGTAATTAAGTTTCTGGACTTTGCAATTTTTGTTGCAGAATACTGCGATTCTCTACTACTCCTCGCATTTTACAAACATTCATGAGATTGATTTGTTTCCCTCATTACCGAAGACATATCTCTTAAAGTCATTGGTCTGTAATCCAGAAGACACCCTTCCCGTTATCCATGTCTGCTCGTTGGCAAAAACTGATTTTTCTTACGCATTGCGAACGTTAAGAATAAGATAGTAATTACAAACAAAAAATACCTTGTTTCAATTATTATTAAAAGCTCTAAATATATGGCATGCACTGAGAAAAAACCACAATCATTTTAAACCCTACAAAAAAAGTTTTTTGCTAGTTCAGTATTAATACTAAGTTTGAGACTATCCCATCTGAAGATAAAACCCAGCAGCCTTCGTTTTCTAAATCTTTACTCCCTCACCCGATTTCCAATATCTCATAATCAAACATATAGTCAGTGTTACCAAACCCCCAGTCATCACGACACTCACCATAATTACCATTGCTACCTGTAGTCCCGTCAGTCCCATCTTTGACTCTTTCTTATAGTACTTTTTTTATTAAACCCACTTAATATTAAATAATATCCCAGCGATCTTAACAACCCAGATATTTGTATAAATGATCGATTCAATTTCACAAACTTATCACCTTCATTTCATCCATCAGTTTCTGTCTCGTTCCTTTGTCCTGCGTATGATTTGCAGTTGATTACTCAGCCTTCCTTGCTTTTCTCTGTCTCGCCCTTAAACACATTATAACCCCAATAATAGCCCCAGCAATTCCCACAACAATGACCGAACCAACAACCATCTCCCAAAAAACAGCTGAACTCTCTGCACTCATATCCTAATCAATCTACCACAGAGCACCTTTTTCAGCCTGGATCGCAGCCATGGATATCGACAAACATCGAGTTCCATAAAGTACATATCCTGGCTTGCAGTACAAACATTTTTTCCCAGGATCACATTAAGCACAATTCTGAATATATTGTTCACATTGGAAACAGGCTCCCTGATAAGTCGGTTGATACGGGTATACACATTACGTACAGAATACGGTTGAATTACAAATATCGCAGTTAGTAGGGCATTTTAGACACACTCCGTTGATCGGATATGGAACATACTGAGATTTACAAGTAAGACACGTAGTTGGCGTCGTACAATTGGCACATCCACTAAAGCATGCCAAACAACTCAATCCAATCCCAAGGGAATCTTTCTGTAAATAGTAACCTTCTTGACAACTCGAACAATAGAGTGGAGCAGAGGCATTAGTTCCACAACTATAGCAATTATTAATCAACTACGAACAATCCAAGCAGTATCCCTGATTATACCTGACAATCCATAGATACCCACTATTGCAGTACGTACAGTTGGACAGTGTTATATCACACGTCCCACAATTGTTGGTGCATTTATCACAAGTTGAATTATCAGTTAACAAACTGCCGTTTTTGCATGCGTAACAGTACACATCCACATCCGTAGCGTTATAACTTTTGTAGCAGGTCAAACATGTTTCTGGACAGTCGTTGCATTTATTATCGTAGTAGAAATATCCCGGTGCACATTTTGAACACTGATTAACGGTTGTACAATAAATGCAGTTTGAATCGGAACATGCCTTACACTATGATGATGTGGAGTTGTAATATTGCAGGTAGTATCCGGCCGCACATTGCAGACAATCTAGCCCATTAGCTGCTATCTTTTGACAATTCGGGAATGTCATCTTCATGCATCCGTTGGCATGACTGTTAAAATAGTAGGCAGGATATTCGCATTGCTTACAATTTGTATAATTCTAACAGCTTATACATCCCGGAGATGCGCAACTGTTAACTCGGATGCACGCATTATTACCCTTATCCAAATTGTAGCCTGGGTAGCAGGACAAACATAAAGTACCGTTGTAACACGAACTGCAACCCGGCGAACAACAGTTCATGCCGTATGAGCAAGAGTTACAGTTCAAGATGTCCGTGCAGGAGGAACAATATGGCATACAGCAGTCAGTCATCTAAAGCAGACTGATCACCAGCAGAATTGCTAGCAAAACAATCCTGTTTTGTAGGATTTCTGTCATAAACGATACAGTGGATATTTAGTCAATCAATATTATGTTCTTTTAAATACTTATAACTGTTCTCAGATTGAAAGTTGTTGGATGTTTAAATATGACTTAGTGACAAAATGAAAAAAATATCTATTTTACCTACTTTTAGCCATTTTTTAATAGGCAGGAGGAGAGGGGAAATATTTCGTAAAGCTACAATATTAATTCCGAAAACACTGATGTTTTTGATTAAAAAAAACTCGAAGAATATGACTCTTTTTTTTTCATTTTTACCTCCATATTCTTAGTGCAATAGCCAACAACGACAATACGAGTGATTTTACGGATTTTTCCCCCCGGGCATTTTTTTTTTTTAATTTTAATTTTCCCGACACAACAGCATAATATGTTTTTTCCAAAGAAACACGCACAATAGTGTCGAAGAAGACGTATCCAAGCTTTATTTCGAATTCAAAAAACTGCATTCTTTCTGTTTTTCAAGATTGGTCAAAATATGCATTTTTAAGAATCATTTTCATCAAAATTAGGCTCCGCCGATGAAACTGTAAATGTTTAGAGCGATCAAATAAAGAGTTCGTAATACTTTATCAAAGATTAGAACAATCATTGTCAAAACTTCTTTCATACAATCCTGCCTTTCTCATTTTACCTAGAAAAATTTTGTCAAAAAATCCAGTAAAAAAAATCTTTAAATGCAGAATCGGGATTCGTTGTTTATAAAAATTTATCCAAATGAAATTCCAAGCTATTCTAGCCATCGCTGCTTTAGTTGGCATCAGTCAGGCAACCAATGGAGGGTATCAAGATAACTCCAAGAGTGACAATGATCAACAACCCCAACAACAACAGAAGAACAAACACTGGAGGAGGAACGACAAAGACGACAACAACGACAACAACGACAACAACGACAACAACGACAACAACGACAACAACGACAACAACGACAACAACTATAATTGGAGAAACAGGTATAACAGGAATGACAGGAACGACAAGAACGACAGGAACGACAGGAACGACAAGAACGACAGGAACGACAGGAACGACAAGAACGACAGGAACGACAAGAACGACAGAGTCTGGAGAGGCAGAAACGACAGAAACGACAAAAACGACAGAAACGACAAAAACGACAGAAACGACAAAAAAGACAAAAACGACAGAAACGACAGGGTCTGGAGAGGCAGAAACGACAAAAATGACAGAAACAACAGGGTCTG
>JAOWAT010032570.1:0-11938 GCA_028571025.1 Longipedia americana | reverse complement strand
GTTAATGATATGAAAATTGATCTCCTTTTTAGCAATGTCATTCTTGATTTTGAACTAAATTTTTTATTGACATATTCTGCTTAGAATACCCAACTATCATAACTGCGTCAAACGTGTATGACTCTTCTTGAAATAATCAAGAACAGTGTCTTTTGATGTCTTAAGAAATTTCAGAATTTTCTCCCAATTTTCTTTTGCAAATTTTGGTACCAAAAGCTACTACATTGAAAGTAGCAATGTCCAATTCTTTCAAAATTTGCCCATTCTTTACTCAATATTGAAATTTTTGTAAAAGTACAATATAAAGTTTAGAAAATAATTAAAATTTTGCCAAAACTTTGTACGGCTTTTACCAAAAAGTTACCTCTGTAAAAATGAATTTATCAGAGCCTCTTCAAAACTTGTCTTTTTTGACAAATTTTTCAGGAATTGTTTAAGATGTCTGATTTGTTGTGTGTCATACTTTGTCAATCTATGTCTTTTTGTCAATGTCCCTATCATCTATAGATTATTCGCCTTGTCCTGGACGGAGTCCGTCCTTGTTGAGGTCGAAATAGTCTATTTGTTGAGTAATATTTTCTAAAATTTTGCATGAATGCTTAGAACCAGCAGTGCACTTAGTTATATAAAGACTGAGTCATTAAAAATTAGATAAAATAAACATGTCATAAATTTGGGCTCAAGTGTCAGATTAATCCATGCTTGGGTGCAATGGAAAGCTGAAATTCTAAATTTTTTCAAAACACCCCTTACTTTTAAAATTTGAACAGATATGAAGTGAGAAACTTGAAAAATGGTGAAAGGTTTAAAACCTGTAAAAGTAATCAATTGTAGTGATAATTGAGTCAATGATTTTTGTTTAGTTTTGACTTTTGCTTTTGTCTCACATCATATGGTATCAGAATTAACCAGCCATGGGTACTCAGGGAAGCTGAGATTTTCCTATTTCCAAAACACTCTTTAAATTTTAAATTTCTCCACAAATTTTGTGATAAAATTGCCAACTTTCATAGAGGGCAATAACCAAGGACTCAATTACAGTTGCAATTTTTGCTTTTTTTACATTTAGGGCTTTTACCAATTTTCAAGTTTCTTTCTTCATATTGGTTCAAATTTCCAAAGTAAGGGGTGTTTTGAAAAATTTAGAAATTCAGCTTTCCATTGCATCCAATCATGGATTAATCTGGCGCTTGAGCCCAAAGCTATGACATGTTTATTTTGTCTAATTTTTAATGACTCAGTCTTTACATAAAATTTGAAAATTTATAGGCTACAATGCTTATAGATCAGATGCTTATAAAAAAGACTGCAATTAAAGAAGTAACTCTTTTTTTCAAAGCATAACACCTCACATCAACAGGCTCTTTTTTTGGTGCATTTTAGAATGGTTAAATGTCCTAAAAATTTGGTATTTGGCAGTTTCGGCAAAATTTTGGCTCAGTTTCACGATTTTTGGGCTCAGTTTCACAATTTTGAGCTCAGTTTCAGCAAATATTGTGATTTTTTCGGCAATTTTCTTTCACATTTCTTTATTTTTACATCAAAATTGCTTCAAAATTTTAGGCACTTTTAAGCTCAAAAATAGCATTAAACTAAGAATTATTAACCAAAATTGCATTTTACCCCATAAAAACATGCTTATTTTTGAATGGGGCAAAATTGTGTTTCACCTAAAAATTTCGTATTTCTCAGTTTCACGATGTTTTACTCAGTTTCGCGAAAATTTGATGCTCAGTTTCGGAAAAATTTTGTCAAAAAAAAAGCCTGTCTTACCATAATATTTTTCTTGGGTGTTCAAAAAGATTTTCAAATCATGAATTTACAGAATTTTATGTGTAGGATACTAATCTGGAGTTGGTTTGTTCAGAAATGTTGTCTAGATATGAAAACGTTCGTGTAGAAGCTGGCTTTTACCCCAATATGACATTTTTTGGAATTTTCGGTGGACTAGATTCTGATTTTAATGAAACAAATATTTTGAAAGGCGCTTTTGGCTTTCATTTAGAGCAAAAAAATTTGGATGAAACATTCTAAATTTAAGTTGTCCCAACGGACCTTAGACATTTTGTGATATTCGAAACCTACAATTTTCAATTATATCTAAAATTTATCTTCCATATGCAAAAAGGATTATTTATTAATCTTTTTTCCTCTATTTGGAAATTGAGGTTCATAGATTTACTACATAACAGAAAAATTAAAATATCATTTCCTCAAAACTACGAAAAAATATCAATTGCCCAAGTCCGTTGGGTTACCTCATTCACGAAATATGTCCTTTCATCTCAATGTCACCACACTCACCCTCATTCTCATTTTGCCTAGCGGACAAGACACGGACACCTTCAACGATGTGGTGGCCACGTCACAATCGTCGTCTTTCAGCTTGCCAATAATGAGCTTCCTGGTGTCTTCTTCACTGCGAGATCCCTTCTTCTTCAGCCGGTCCAATAAGTCGTCCGAGGTCAGTTTCATTACTAACCAGATGCCGCAAACCCATCTGGAAAGAAACAGAAAATTTTAGTCCGAGAAATCGGAAAATTAAGAAAATTACTTCATTTCACCAACTCATGGATATTAAACGTAGGAAAAACATACAGTGAATGGAAATTTTGAAACTTTGAAAGTTTTTCACAATATTTCTATCATGAAATATGGAAGCATGCAATTTAGAAATTTTCTTTTTGTGTTTGACTGAGTCTATTATTTCCCGGATAAATGCAAACATGCTGTGCTTCCTCGGGGTAAATTATTTTGTCAAAAAAGCGACTCACTTTCCCCGTTAAAAATGATTAGCATTCCCGTTTTTCGATTTCTACATTTTTAATACCCATTAGCAATACGTATTGGACTCTTTTTTCAATAAAATAAAACTGAAATTTTGCAGAAATACATACATTTGAATGAAAATTCACCTGAATTTTGAAAAATATTTCAAAAATTTTATTTCATAGAAACCTCAAGGATAACAATGATATCCAAAATATGCTAAATAAAATGTTGGAAGGTCTGAGGAAACACACGTCTGTAAAGGCCCACTTGTTCTTTAATTGGAGCCAATTTTGGCAGCTTCTCATACTTCATAGGAAGTATTCAAATTTTTAGCAAAAAAGACAAGATTGATATGAAAAATTGAACGCACATACAAAGATTAAATGGAATTACTCAAAAATCTCTTGTACCAAAAGATTTTACTTAAGGGTGAATAGCTCTATCGAAATTACACGAACAATTTAAATTTACCTGAGCAATCTTTTTGACGTAGGCAATGTTTCTGAATTTTTTAACTACCCACATCCCTTTGAACCGAACAGAATGGATCTAATGTTTTGCACTCTTCAGGTGAATTTGTAGCTGCATTTAAAATCAGAAGTATCAAATTCGATCAATTGTTTCAACAGCTTACAAATCATAAGTCAACTAAAGAGTGCGACACTGCTGCACGACGCCCTCTTTTTGCAATAAAAATAACTTGATGTGTACCGTAATGACCATGCCGCAGTTTCTCGGAATTTACAAAAACATTGCCCATGATAGAAAGAAGATGCCCGCGTAAAAAAGATTGACTGCAATTTAAGATTGTCGACAATAGAGAGAACCACCCTGACGTAAAATTAATATTGCTTCTTACCCTTTTCCGTATTCCGCCGCCCACTTAACATTGACCGTATTTGGCAGAATTGGGCTCAACTTGCAGAGCGGCGTGATATTGACGGGCCTGGGCGGTCTCTTGGGCTCAACGCCGGGCTTATTTGTGGGAATGGGGTTCGGCAGTTGCGCCATTTTGCCGTTGACCTGTACACAGACGCTGGGTGGGAATTCGTCGGACATTTCTTTGCCCGGTTCCATCGAGAGGGGGCAAAAGCGAAGTTGGATCTGGAATGGGAAAGAAATTATGAAAAGTTAGGCTCACAAAAGATTTTTTTCTCGTTCTTTGATTGGTTAGTTTTTGGAAAAATGTACTGATTTTTGATATTTTTGATAATTTAACAAAGAAAATGGGTCAACTTTGCATTGTAAAACATGAATTTTTGAAAATCCAGAATGAATTCCAGATACGGCAAAATAATTTCGTATTCCTATTAAAATGATTCCTATTAAAATACCAGTCCTAAAACCCTGAATCGGGCAGGCATAAAATTCTTGACCTTGGGTTCTACAATTTTGTCCTCGGGCCTATGGCCCTCAGGCAAAATTGTGGAAGAAGAAAAAAATTGTGAAACCCTCGGTCAAGAATTTTTCATGCCTGCCCTCTTCAGGGGTTTAGGATTGTTATATTTCTGAAGACTTTCAATTTCTGCTCAGTTTCTTGAAAAATTTGGGATGAAAAACCTTATGAGAGAAAAATCTTGTCTCACCTGATAGAGATACTCCATCTTGGATCCCATCCTGATATCCCTATTGGAGGCGATATCCGTTGCCTGTCCGGGTGTCAGGAAGAACTGGAACTGTGCATCCTGGAACCGATTTGTGCCCTGGGCGATCAAAGATGCTGGACGAAGGAGCTCGCCGTAAATGTCGTAAAACGGCAGTTTGATGAGTTTCACGTCCGGGTGGACGGGGATCTGCTGCTGACGTTGAACCTGCTATAAAATGAAGAGGAGATATTAATTTACCTAATAATTAATTAACTAACTAAATAATTTTGAACTTTTTAACTTGTATTACAAGTTGTAATATATTTCAATCTCTATTGTGAGATTCTCCACAGACAATTAAACGTACCGTAAACCTGTATTAATTGGTAAGCTCTGATAAAGTGGAAAGGTTCATCGGAAAACGTGGAAAGTTGGAACCAAATTACAAATTTTAGGATATTCATCGTTTGCAAATCAAAATAGTATTATTTTTCTTCATTTCTATGCATCTTACAAAAAGCAAGCATGATCCACGTGGATTTTATCAGCAATTTACCATTTGCCTTTTGAACAATTTTTTTGCCAAGAGAAAACTGAAAGTTAAATTGCTGATTAAATCCACATGGAACATGCTTACTTTTTGTAAAATGGAAAGAAATGAAGAAAAATAATACCATTTTGATTTGCAAATGATGAATTTCCTAAATTTTGTTATTTTGGACCAACTTTCCACGTTTTCCAATGAACCTTTCCACTTTATCAGAGCTTTCCAATTAATACAGGTTTACGGTATTTCGTGAAGAAAGTTCAATAATATTGCAAAGTCAAACAAATGGGAACATTTTAACCAATTGTTGAAAGCAAGCAAGCGGATTTTTCTTAAATACATTTTTGCTCAAACACAATGACGTTTTGATTTTGAAAAATAATCTTTTTATGACTTTCACATATTTTCTTGTAATCAGAAACAAGCACAAGCTTCAGCAGATAATTAGAATCATAAACTTTTATAATCACACCTTTAACCCCAGCTAACTGACTGATGACCCTCAGAGGTTATTAAAATGCTGTGAAATAGCCAAATTGCACTTTTTATTCAAATATTCTGGATTTCATGTGGTATTAAAACCAAGAAAAGCAGCAAGTTTTTGATAATTAGTTTTTGGCTCCTCTTGTAAATTTTTGCTCATCGGTATTAATGGGGAAAGTAATTCAATGAATAGGTTCAGATAGCTCCACTCGGAGATGGGCATTTGGCTGCGCAAATTTTATTAAGATTGTACTGAAAAATATTAAGTAGTTTGAGATTACCCCAACAAAATTTTTACCTGCTCATTCCAAAAAATCTAGGTTTTACTTTTGACTATTTGGAAACTGTAAAGTAGAGGAGGTTATTGAAAAGTCAACTAGAAATGAACATTCTTCAAACATTAACAATTTGAAACTGAGACGAAATCGATGTCAATAATTATTGTTCCTTCTTATGATTGTGAAATTATATGATTTTTGCTTTCTGAGTCGTAGAAAAATTAAAACTTTTTATGTGTCCATGTTAGCAAATTAACTCTTCCAGTAATTATGATCTGAGATCATGAGTCAAAAAGCAGAAAACATAACAGTAAGTGAGTCAAGTTTTAAATTGAAAATTGGAAATCGTGAGATAAACTGACTAAAGGCTATATTTGGTTAATGTTTTCCTTCAGCTGTGTTTCAGTTGGGAATTTTCTTGCAACACTTCACTGGAAACATTTGTGTCAGCAAAGATCAGAAATTTTCATGAATGTTTGTTGTGTGAATCATGCAGGTTTTTTGCCCATTTTCTAAAAAAGTTTTTAGTATTGACGTTTTTGGAGCTGAGTTTCTGAAAAAATCCTCAAAATATGCCCAAAATTAGCAATTTTAGGCCAAAAATTACCCAATTTTTCAACATCTTTTGTAAGTTTCAGAAAAATTATGCTGAGTTTTGTGTTAATTTGGGCTAAGTTTCACGAAAAATTTGGGGAAAAGCTTGAAATGCTGTCAATAAACAAAACAATTATTTTAAAAATGTTTATTTTTCAAGTTGGAAGTAAATGCTTTGATTCATGACCGTTTTTACACAACAAAAATTCCGGAAAATGTCTTATTTTTATTTTCACGGAATTTTTTTAGTGAAATGTTGCAAGAAAATTCCCAACTGAAACACAGCCTTTCATAGAATGAAGAAAGTATGAAGAAAATCATCGCAAAAATGTTTGTTATGTGAAGTTATGTCATAAAATGCGAGCTGGCAATTTCACTTTTGGGCATTTTTGGGCATCTTGAATAGAAAGTAGAAATAGAGATTGAGCTTTGGGTTAATGTAAAAATTGCTCTTTTTAGGTAGCTAAATGAATTACCATAGGCTAAAACAGATATTTTTGTAACTTTGGCAGGATTTTTACAAAAATGTAAATTGGATAATGCAATCATTACTCAAAACATAATTATTGCATTGCCTTTTTTTAATGTTTTATAACTTTCTGGGAGGTGAATGCAACTAAACTAGTTTGAGAATGCTCATTATACATTAAAAGATATTGAGAACTTAGTTTTTCAGAACTTATAAGACCTCCTTGCTTAGAATTGCATCTTTATGAGTCGATATTATACAGAAATTTGCCTGAAATTTATAAAAAATATTTTTTAAACATAGTTTTCACTCCACTAATTATGTAATTGGCTCTGATTCCTTTATGAACAAGAAGTGTAATAAATTCCTGATAAATGTCTTCATTTCTGTTTAATTGCAGGCTTGCATCCCCCTTTAAGGTAAATTCAATTTTCTCACAGATAAAGAACAAAGTGGCCTAAATTAAAATTAGAGCCCTTATCAGATCGTTTTCAAAATTGGTTTCTCATTTGTACCTCACAAAAAGTGTCTACAGGGAAGATTCTTGATGCAGTGGAATATTTTTTTTGAAGATGTGAAGCAGTGTTTTATTTTAATTGTCTTCTAAAAATTTGATAACGACTTTTGGTCTAATTTAAAGATGCCAATAGAAAATTGAATCTTGTTAAGTACCATTTCGGTTTTTCTCTCATCAGACCTTTTTAAATTTTATGAAAATCGTTCATGATTGTTGGCAGAAGTTATGGTGGTATATTGATTTGTCTTTTCAGTTGATTTTAAAGAAACATCAACAATGAACATTTGATTGAAGCATACCGTCAACCAAGATATATCGGAATGCTTTGATAAAGTGGAATGATTCATCTGAAAACGTGGAAAGTTAGGTTGAAATTTGAAAATTTTTCAATTAAAAAATCACACATTAAAATGTTATTATTTTTCCTAATTTTTGCATGTTTTATGAAAAGAAATCATGATTCATGTGGTTATAATCTGCATTTCTTCTGTCATCATGACCCAAATTTTTTTCTGGATCAAAAACTTTTCAAAGATCAATGCAGTATAAAACACTGAATTACATTTGTAGGAATCCAAATATTAATGCTTCTTGAAAAATTATATTATTTTCCCAACATGTCAGTTTTCTTTAAAACTTTAGTCAATTTTGACCACTTTTCACATTTTCAGATCAACCATTCCACTTTATCAGAGTATTCCGATATATCCGGGTTTACGGTAATCAATATTAAAAATAGTAGAGGCTAAGATGACAATTTTTTGACACTGCACTCTTGAAAATCTAGGTAGAAAACACAAATTTTCATAGGAGAATGTCACTTGCCTTGAGTGAGACCATTCTTTGAGAGTAATTATACAGAAAATTGGAAACCATTTTCACTTTTCAAAATTAGAATGAGATGAGTGTGCAAAAAATGGACGATGAACCATTTGTATTCAGGTTTGCTAAATAATTGTGCAAATAACAAATTGACTCAAAAATATAATGACCGCAATCTACAATTATATACTGTCACATTTTTTAGCAAGGCATTTAGTCAAAGACAAGAACATCATAAATAAAATTTGTAATCTTTACAGACTTACAGAAGTTTAATGAAATGATAATTTGGGATGTATCTACTGAAAACATTTTAAGGTCAAAATATCTAATTTGTGTATGACAAAAAAATGGACCTTTGGACTTTTCATCAAAATTCTTAAATTAGTAATCTTAAGACTTCTTGTTTGGTCATCAAGATATATTCTCTTAAAATTATTCATTGATTAATGATTATACAGCTAAGCCTTTGGAGATGTTTTGATGTCTTCAGCATACTATCAAAAGGTCTCTTCCAAAATGAACCAATTGCAATTTTCTATATGTACCCGTACGAAATAGATATCTCGACCCATTTCTGAACTGTTCATCAGGTATCCATCGTAATTTTCTGTCTGTGTCCATATGAGGGATATCAATCTAATTATAAAAGTACTACTCATGATAATAGACCGTTTCATGAAAAAAAATGTCGTCGAAATTTTTATCGGGACCTGACTTATTTTATGAAGTTTGATCTGTACATTTTAAATATGGTCTCAATTTTTCCAAAATATGTATCCTGATCGACCTACCAACAATTCTTTCTTTTGTGACAATTCCTATTTTTATTGTCCACCCTAGTGTGTTTTATGCTTTGAAAGAATTGGAAAAATAAATTCCGCGAAAATATCAAATGTAAAAATTACGGAAAAAGTGCTCTCATAGAAGTAAAATTAAATCGCAGGTTGCTAGGCGTAGAAGCATCCAATTAAAAAAGTAAGAGCATTTTTGGAAGCAACAGATAAAATTCAATAAGATAAGGTGGGTCTAGCCTGAATTTGAGACACCTTTGAAACAGTCTAATGATAATGAAACTGCAATTGAACTTGATCTTTAAATACAGATTTAACTTTCTTATTTCGTGATAATGATTCTTCTTTCTGCGCAAATTTATAATTGCTCTTATGATCAGATGTTTTTCAAAACTTTCATTAAGATGATTATGATAATTATATGTGTGGTATTCCAGCAGATTTCCACGCTATGAAAATTGGCATATTTGCATTCTTAGTTGTTTGCCTCATAAAACAGCAAAACCTGATTTTTTTGGGAGAAATTAGTAAAAATTTTAGACATTGAAATTTGTCAATAAATTGCAAAATATATCAGAAAATTGAATTGTGTATGAGGAACTTTTGTTCAGCTAATAATAGGGTGTTTCACCAAAAATTAAATCGAATTTTTTTTCCAATAGGACCAATATTCCTAACAGATTTTAGTCCATTGTATCCAAAAATGTCATTATTTTCGCCAGAAAGTATTTTTAACAGGGCCCTACGTTCGTTTTAAAATTTCAATATTAGATTTTGGAAATACACCCGTTTCACAATTTTAAATGATTCATAAAGGAAGCTTTGTTACATACAAACAAAAAATCAGCATAGAAAATTACGGGAAACTGTGTAAAACACATTGTTGAAATGTGTTTGAAATTGGATTCTACAGTACAGATCAAAATCTTTCAGAAAAGTTGGTACTCATAAAAATCTAGGATCCTTTGAAACACCCTGCTAATAACGATCTCTCAACTTGTCATATTCCCAAATCATGAAAATAAGATGATATGTCTCATTTAAGAATTTCTTCTTCTCTTTTGCAGATTGCTACAGAAGGTTTGCGAGTGGAAATATCTCCCGGAATCTCAAATCACATGGCGAAACTGATCAGAATCTGCATGAACGAAGATCCTGCCAAGAGACCGTCGTTCGATCAAATCATACCCATTCTCGAAAAAATGAGGAAATGAAGTCGAAAGATTTGAATCATTTTGTGAAACGAAAATTAATTTTCTAATGAAAATAATGGGTTTTAAAGCCAGTTTGTACTCCACAGCTCTATAGAAGAGTTAGAAAAGCTTTATTGACAATTACACTAAAAATGTCATTGGTTCGATTCCTACCCGTTTGAAATTGGCCAAACGCAAAAATGAAAACAAGTAAAATTGTCTATTTCAACTCAGGTTTTCTCCAACTTCCAGTAATGTAAATCGAAAATTGATGACTTTTTCAGAGATTGAAGAATTTCTTGGCTGGATAGGATAATGGACGAAAATTTGGGAATGATTTTAATAGTTTTTGCTCTTGCTCAAATTGGATGAGACTTAGTAGTAAACAAAAGTACCTTTTTATGAAATCATTTGGTGAAGTCAAGCTGTTTCTGATGTAAATTACTTTATAAATTTTGATTTCTTGTATGATGTAATTGTTCATTTTATACAGATTTTCTGGGATTTCTGTAGAGGTGTGATATATGAATGAAACGCAAAACTTACGATTAAAACTAAGTCAAAAATCAAAGATGAAATTCATATTTGAATCAGCATCCATTGTAAAAAAAACACGCAATTCTTTTACCTCAAACCCATCAACATTGGAGCATTAATCTGATTTTTATCTTAAATTGTGAAAAAATGAATGCTGCAATTTTGATGGGACTGAGGTTGCATATGTTATATGAAGACAAAATTAGAGAAAATTGTACTGCCAGTTATACTTTGATAATTCCAATCAACTTAAAAGGAAACCTTATTAACTTTTGAGAGAAAATAACTTCAATTGACCGAATATAATTATTAATTGGGGTTCATAATTAACAAGGAAAACTACTTAAATCACTGAAAATCTCATAACGGAAAATTACAAACTTTTTGGCAATTTACTTAATTAATACTTCACGAATTTCGAAGTTAAGAATAAAACTAAGCTAACCAAGATATATCTCAGATTTTTAAATGAAACAATGTTGAATTAAACAAAAGTTATCGATAAAAAACATTTACTACCTCTGTTTCAGTTTAGATAAGAAGAAACTGATCTAAAATAAAGTATATAAAATATACTATATAATAAAATTATATAAAGTATATTATTTATAAGTGAGTTCAATTTAAATTAAGACTGAGGTAGTAAAAGGACAATGATTGAACTTAACTAATTACCGGGGAAACATTGTTGCAATTTTAAACTTGCGCAGTCATAGCAATTATTGTGAAAAAAAATTGCAAATTTTTCAGAAATTGCATGCTGAAAATATAACCAAAATAAACTGTTTCAGCTTTTATGAAACAGTAATTTGTATGCTTGGTATTACTTGTGACACCATATTCCTACTACTCCGTCTACTTGAATTTGTTTCTATTTTCTCCAATTTCAAATGGACGTAGTAGCATAATTATATTTTTAGTTCATGATAATTGTACCAAAATATTACCGTCCGTTGTGTTCTACGTCCAGCAAAGATTGATATTTTAATTAATTTAATACTAAATTATGTATAACTGAGTACACACAAATGCACAAATGTATAAAAAGAAGTTTTTATAGAAAGTCTCAATGCTTGATATCCTCTTCATTTAAATGAGATAATGTCTAGCTATTGCACTTAAAATAGGGTCGAATAGATGGCATTGAAAAGAAAAAAATGAATACTAGTGGTGCTATTGATTATAGTCTGTATTACCATAGCTTTGACTGTTCTACTTATTTGAAAATGAGCTTTGATTTCTGCAAAATCAATTTTAAGGAAACACTATTTAAAGGGAGGCTGAAGTTTTTTCACTTTCAAACTGAAAAATTCCCAAATTGTCTCAAATATGAGAAATAAGTCAAA
>JAOWAT010032459.1:0-11945 GCA_028571025.1 Longipedia americana | reverse complement strand
TGTGTGTGTGTGTGTGTGTGTGTGTGTGTGTGTGTGTGTGTGTGTGTGTGTGTGTGTGTGTTTGTGTGTGTGAGTGTTTGTTTGTGTGTGAGTGAGAAAAATGTTGAAATAATAATGCACCACAAAAATTCAAGAGATTTGGTGTAAATGCATCTATAACTTCGTAACTGAAAACCAGCGCTCAGTGCTTCACACAGAGCGCTGGTTTTCATTTGAGACGCCTCATCTGTTGAATTTTATTGTAGGAAAATCATATTGCTTCAAAATTATCATCACACATTTCTTTGTTTTGATATCTAACAATAAGGATGTAAAAAAGTCGAAGGTTCTTGAATTTTTCAAACAAGCCCTAAATTCTCTTCCATGTTCCAAAAGATCAACTTGTAATAAAAAAATCTATTTTTTGCTTTCATGTGTTCACGATAGCACCCTCTTTTTATGTAGTAAAATGGCCCAAAAAGTACAAATTGCTTCTATAGACAACGTAGCGTTCGTGAACGTGTTTTGGCAAAAAATGAAATTCCATTTAATTACGAATTGATCTTTTGGCATATGAAAAACAGCTAAGGGTTTGGAGATTGAATTTGAGAACGTAGATTTTTCATTATAGTGTTTTTTGAGGCTTCCTAATAATGACTATTTCATCAAATTTAAAGGTACAGTCAAAGACGGATATAGCGTCACGACGGATATATAGAGCCAGTATAGATATAGTGACGTTGCTATATCCATCGTTATGTAGTAATTTTGAAAAAATGTTGCTATATCCGTCGTTGAATTTGGCCCAATATACGTCTTGTCTCTAACAAGGCCTGGAACCCCAATACCCTGCGCAGGAATGAGTAACAGGAACCTCCAACAAACAATGTGAACCTCAGATCTGAATCCTTCATGAACTTTTCGTAACTCTTAAATCCAAGAATAACATTGCTTCAGTAAGTCTAGAAGCTTATAAGCAGTGATTCTTGTGAACAAGGACAAGAAGGAGAACAAAAATATGAGTGAAATTGGACCTAAGTTCATTTGACAACCCTTTTTGTTCATACCGTCCAGTTGGAAAATAAACGAAGTGCTTAAAGAGCCAATTTCAGGACATCTTTAACTTTACTTGCGACAAGAACAACAATCCCCAACGCCAGTGCCTCTGTAATCCTTGCTGCGCACGGTAAAAATGACATGACGCTATATCCGTCTCCTACTGTAACATGTGATTCTTAAAAAGTGTTAGAGTGTTCATATCTCAAAAGGTAATGAAGTAAAATTGGTACAAACTGTTGCAATGTATTCAGATACATATTTCTCAATATCTTAATGCATAAAATTCAAATTTCCAACACATGCCCAAAAATAATGAGCATAAACCCATTTTTGGCCTTGATGAATTTCAAATGGCTCTAACTTCCAAACCAAGCTTCGAAAATTGATGGGATCTTCACAAATGTTATTGTAATGGTCCAAATTGTGTGAAAATGGGTTTGGCCATTTTTGGCCACAGTGGCCATCAAAAACTTAATGATGGCCATGATGGCCAGAATGACCAAAAATCATTTTTGTTAACATTGTGATGATTTTGTAATGATTTTTAGCTGATTTTGGCCATTGGCCATTTGATGGCCACAGTGGCCAAAAATGGCCAAACCCATTTTCACACAATTTGGACCATTACAGTAACATTGGTGAAGATCCCATCAATTTTTGATGTTTGGTTTGGAAGTTAGAGCCATTTAAAATTCATGGGGGCCAAAAATGGGTTTATGCTCATTATTTTTGGGCGTGTGTTGAAATTTTGAATTTTATGTATTTTATGTATTTGAAGATATTGCAACAGTTTACATTTCACTTCAATACTTTTTGAGATATCAACACTCTAACACTTTTTAAGAATCACATGTTAATTAAAAAATGAAAATGAGACCCATAGAAAAAAACAATTTTTTTTCTAGATTTACTAAAAAATCCAGATCCTTTGACAGATATTGAAAATTCTATTCCAAGATAGTTTTTTCAAATAATTTATAAAAAAAACTTGCTGCGGTTGGTTCAAAAACTAAAAAGAACTTACTTAATTCTTTTTTCATGTGAATTCTTCTTTTCTATTTATTTTACATCCACCAATAATTTTTGCACTTTCAGGCCTTTTTGACAATTTTTTGCAAGCTTGAACAATAATTAAAGACTCAGAAATTCAAATATTCATCAAAAAATTGTTAAATATTCACTTAATGTATAAAAATTTCAAAAAATTGAAATTAGGCCAAATCTCGACAAAACGACCAAATTTTCTGAAACTTCAGATAAGAACAACCAATCTAATCGGCGTCAAAAAAGTCTGACTTCTTCTTAGTGACAAAGTTTTATGTCAAAAAAAAGTGTGTGCCTTTGCATTAATGTTTTAATCTTAGAATTTAGCAATTTTCACGAAGTGTGTGCATGTGTTTTTGTATAGTAATGTGTGTGACCCTTTTGTATGTTTTTCTAAAACTGACAAAAAATGAAACTCAGGATTTCCAATTAAGGAATTTCAAATTTTGTCGGATTTAGATCAACATGTATCAAACTATAGGTGAAATTCTCTTTAAAAAACTGAAGTACGTATATCTAAGTTAGGTAAATATATACATTACTACTTTACTACTATACGTTAACTATTGGACAAATTTCTAATAGTGTAATTGGCTTAAATAGAGGTATTTCAGTTAATTAACCCACGTAAAATGTCCTTCAAGTTATTGACGAGGATTTTGCCTTATGATTTCAACATTCAAAGATAAAAGATAACAAAGATTTTTCACAAAATCTATTTCATGTTGAATATCCACAATATTTTGATGAGAAAAAAAATAAGATTTTGGTATCTTTGCGCTTTGTCGAAGCAAATTTTGAAATTAAAATAAGCTCATTGATTATTATGATGTTTATGTACTATGAGAAATAAACAGTTTTGAATTAAAGGTTATTCAATTATCACTAATTTATTGTACAGTCAATTTTCTATTTGAGTTATAATCAGGTATAGAGAATGTCATATCACTACTGTTCAATGTTCAAACAGAGTAGATAGTACAGTACAGATTAACCCTTATCGTCATGCGATAGTTTATCTAACCTTATTAGCGCATGATGATCAGGATTAATAAAATGAAAAATTTGGGAACGGTATCAGGCTTCATTTTTGCCATAGTTTTTGAGAAATTTAGCATCAAAATCGATCTAAAACTCAATATTTCGTGAAAAACTCAGAAAATTTTCCAGAATATCATGTTCCTGAAAAATGCTTATTTAGTAAGCTTTTCATAAAAGGATTCCCAAATCTTTCTAAAACTCAAAGGTTTTGCCATCTTGACACTTTGTGTAAAATTCGCATATTTTCATTGAATAGAAGCTGAAATGGGTGGTGGAAGAATGAATTATTATGAAGTTAAATAAGCAGGGTTCTGAATTTCTATCCCCAAAATTCCAACTGTTTCCTGACAGAAATCTGTGCATTACTTCAATCGAGATGGTTCGTCCTGAACAGCATAAGTAAGGAGATAAAAAACACTACAATGAAAAATCGACGTTCTCAAATTCAACCCCAAATCCCCTAGTTATTTTTCATATGCCAAAAGATCACCTTGTAATCAAATGGAATTTCATTTTTTGTCAAAATTGGTTCACGAAAGCTACGTCGTCTATAGAAGCAATTTGTACATTTTGGGTCATTTTACTACATAACAAGAGGGTGCTTTCGTGAACCCATGAAACCAAAAAATAAAATTTTATTTGATTACAGGATGATCTTTTGGTACATAGAAGAGAATTTAGCCCTTGTTTGGAAAATTTAAGACCTTTCGACTTTTTTACATCCTTAGTATAAGCAAAATTGGATTTAAATTGCTACTTTCTAATATTTCTTTTTAATAATTCTTCCAAAAATCATGTAAAGACTGCAAAACATAAAACTCTATAGAAAGATTGATTTTCTTTTTAGAAAGAAAAACAGAAAAGTTAAACAGACTTAAGCAGATAATTCCAAAAATGAATTAATGGAGAATTTTAATCTTCCAATGACAATTTATAGAATTTCATACTCTTCTGAAATTCTTTGGTTGTTCCACATATTGTAGCATTGCCCAGAAAAAAGAGTAACATTTTAAATTTTTAGATCAATCTCAAAGGAAAGTGTAACAATTTCATTCTTGGAAAGATCTACACAGTTTATATTTAATGTGGTCAAGATACTGCAAAAATAAAATGAAATATGATGAAAATGACAAGCTTCAACTAAATTTGAACTGTATTTTTGATATTGATACTTTAATAGAAATGAGACAGTCATTATTAAATATTCTGGTACTGGTCTCTTGTAGTATCTTATTATAAATTACTTGACATAAGGCAGAAACTGATATTTTTATAAACATTCACTTCTAGTTTTTGAAATGTTCAAGAACAAGAAAATTGCGTACAAAGAAAGAAGTTGAGATAGTCTAGAATGTAATGTGTTTTATACCCATGGTTTATATAGATCAGACTTCATGATTGTGTGAATCACCTGTATTTATATGAGTAAGTATTGAAGTCATTAAAATAAAGGAGATATACCCAGCCATACAGACAAATTCTTTATGCAGTCAGTATTTTGCTTTTAAAAATTTCTTGATCTAATGCACTCACAAGATGTGTATCAAAAAACGACACAATCCGACTGCCAAAACTCTCATGGGATTTAGCGTTTAAATTCAAGACTTTCACAAAATAAAATAAAAATGAACCAAAAAGCCTAATTAAATCCATCCAATAGATTGTTAGAAGCAGGTGTTGAAGCCATGTTTTTGTTCTGAAAATAAATGAAACATAAAAAAGAATTAGAAATAAATAAAATGACAAAGTAAAAACAAAAATTAAGGTATGGTAAATTAAGATAAAATGAAACACATTTAAAAGATCAACAATATAGAAAAATCAAAAACTAAACGAGCACAAAAAACAGTGGATTGATTACAAGTTTATACCCAAGGGGACTTCCATTATAAAAGAAATAGACCATATTGTAATATCTTTCATAAATGCCAATAAAGAGTTAACAAAATGAAAAGTGGTCAATGTATAATAATAACTAAATTTTATAAAAGAAGAAAAGACAAATATTTACTTGAAGAAATCATCATCAAATGGATCATCTTTTACAGTGAATATATTCACTGAATCTGATTTTGGAACACCAGATGATGAAACTTTAGCATGCACTTTGAAGTCTGATTCATCAAGAATATTGTTTGCTTCAAAAATGTCTACATTTGAATGCAAATTTTCATGTGAAGTTGAAGTAGTTTGATCAAACACATTATGATGTTCACCATTAGGTTTGAAATCAACAAAAGAGTCAGGTTGTGTTTGCTGTTGTTGGAATGTATCTGAATAAGGCTCCTGTTGTAAAACATGTGGTTCCTGATTTGAGTTATTGTTTATATTACTGTTACCACCACCCAACTGCATTATAAGAGCACTGCTACTATTATTAAACTGACTTTCATCACTAGTGATGCCTCCCTGCAAATATTCCCCACTCTGAAATGAAAAGTCACTGGCATTTGAAAACCTATCACATGATGTTGCTACCTGAGGTACAGAGACCTCACCTTCAAATACAGGCGGAGTGACAGAAGTTGTTCGCTCATAATTTGGAATTGGTATGAGATCACTTCCTCCAGATCTTATTAGACCACTTCCATTTCCTGTTTCTACATCAATAGAGCCACTAAAACTGTCTGAGCGATTATGAGCATGTGTAGGCACAGGAGAATCTGAAAAATTGTCATTGAAGGGATTTTTGAAGGGAGAATCTGAAGTAGAGTCTCTTGATGAAGAAGGACGACGGTGTTTACGGTTAAAGCGATGGAAGTTTTCTTCACCTGGTGTCATATTAGAAGAAGCAGAATTAGTATTTGCAGC
Source organism: Longipedia americana (assembly GCA_028571025.1). Taxonomy (NCBI): domain Eukaryota; kingdom Metazoa; phylum Arthropoda; class Copepoda; order Polyarthra; family Longipediidae; genus Longipedia; species Longipedia americana. The sequence continues at coordinate 6,011 of JAOWAT010032459.1, read as the reverse complement.
ATTCTGATTAGGAGAACCATGGAGTAAAGGTGAATAATTGCGGGTATGTTCTGACCAACTGAACTCCCTATTTCCACCTAATCTAATTGGTCCACTGTTTGATCCACTATTGGTTCCAGATCCTGGAGGGTTACTCATCCCTGATTCTGAATACTGTCTCTGTGCTCTCAATACTGATCTTTCATACCTAGACATTGTGGTTGTTGGATGCTGACCTTGCCAATCAGATTCAAACATACTGTCATAACGTCTTGTCTGATATGGATTTGATCGATTCAATGTTGTACTGCTGGTAGTTAGTGGTGAATTTTGTTGTTGATCATGTCTTCTAGAAAATGAATCCAAAAAGTTATCTGCCACCGCTGAAGCCCTACCACTTCTACTTGTATGAGCCACGACATTACGATCATCATCACGACTTCTATCAATAGAAGGTTCTCTAGACAAAACTAGAGAATCTGAAGCACCTTCATCAAAAGTGGCCCATTCAGTGCTCTTTGTGGCTACTTTATTATCATTCAGAGGACCAAATGTATTTGTAAAACTGTCTTCAAAATCCTGATGGCCCTCTATGGTGTTTGTGACAGTAGCCTCAACAATGGTGTTTTCAGTTGCCTTCTGGACATCTTGGTTTCCTGTCAAATTTTGTCCAGCATCAGAAGGATAACTTTCCATGAGGACACTCTCACTTTCAATGTTGCTGGACCATAAAGGTATCTGGGAGTCTCTCTTTCTTTCAGGACTGTTCTCATCCCCTTTTGTTGCTTCTGAACATTGATCATCAGATATAGACTTGTGAACGGAATCTGAATTTGATCTTGAGCATGGACTTCCTTCACTAGAGACTTCCTTTTGTTGAAAATATTTTCCTATTTCTTTATCTTCTTTACTCCTTGGTTCTTCATCATCTTCATCATCATCATCATCATCATCATTATCAGCATCTGAGCCTTCATGATTGCTGCTATTTTGACTATTATTCTTCTTAGCATCATCGATGCTGCCTTCATTAGTTTCCAGAACTGCATTTTGATCATAATTTTCAGAGCTGATAATTGGGTTTTCTTCATCACTTGGACTTTTCCAGGCTCTTAGTAATTCTTCCTCCATTTGTAGTTCTCTGAAAACAGCATACTTGTCATATTTTTCATCACCTTCAGAAGCCTGCATAGTTACAGGGGCAGTACCAACACTTGCTGGACCAGAAGATAAAGTCATTGCTGCTGCTGTATTTGTTGGTTCAGAAACTTCTGAGGTTGTTCTAGAAGAAGTCCTTGATGCTGACATTTTTAATTGAGAAAAGTCATCTTCAAACCCAGTTGGTTGTCTGTTCACAACGCTCATTGCTATTGATGAAGAATTTGCTGGTTCCTTATCTTTCACTGAAGACCTGTTGCTATATCTTGAAGATGATCTTGAGAAATCAAATTGCTCAGAGGAGTCTTTTCTGTCCACAGATGGTGGACCTGGAGACATACTGTTCAAACTGTCTTGTTGCATTATTCTGGAATACTGACTAGTAGGCAATGGAGGAGCTGAAGGAGTAGGAACTTTGGGTGCACTTGATTTGTTATCAAGAGAGTCATGTATTTGATGTTGCTGTTGGTCAGATGATGAAACAAAATTGTCAGAAAATGAAGGCTTCATATTGCTTTCTAAATATAGTTCTGACTTCATATTTCCACCATCAGAGACTTCATCAGGTTTCTGTGGTCCGTTCTTAGCCGTCATTTGTTTTGCAATGTAATCAACCAGTTCAAAAATGGACATTCCTTTCATGTGAATTGGCAACTGCCCAGACTGCATTTTCTCATTCAGTTCCATCACACTCATTCTTGATAATTCTTCAACTGTAACTTGCATTGCACTGCTTGACTCTGATATCACATCCTTAGCCTGATTTGAACCAACAATTGCTTGGTCATCTAAGATATTGGAAATGCATTTATTGGTTTCTTCAGTATTGAGAGTGGTTGATCCTAGGATTGGTTCAGGAGGAAAGTCATAAATTGAATCTCTCCTTTCAAGAGTATTATCTTCACTATCTTCTTGCATATTTTGTAATTCTTGGAGTGACTGTTGCTGTTGATGGCTGCTGGGAGATTGTTGACTTTTCCAGGATGAGCTTTGTTGACCAGACACTGGTTTCTTTGGAGGCAGGGGAGGAGGGGATACACTTACGGTTTTTGAGGATCTTTCTGGTAATTTTGGTGGGTTATCATCCATTTCCCCACCTAGACTTCCTCTACTAAATGACCTACCACTGCTACTTGACCCTGCAGCAAAATTTGGGACACCAAGAGTGGATGAATCATAATTAAATTCACACAACTCCTTGTGTCTGTTATACCTTCTTGGAGATGCCTCTAATTGAGGAATGGAACCATATCCTGTTACAGATTGACCAGAAGATAAACTATCAATGGAATGGGGTTGAGACATATTTGTATTTGAGACATTTGAAACACTTTCTTCAGGTGGTAGTGACACTTTTAAGCCAGTTGAATGGTGCTGGTATGGGTGACTAGAACTGTTTGATGGAGATGTTGTAAAGGCACCTCCTGTACCTGATGGTGAAGATGTTTTGACAATGGGTATTGCTGGTGAGGCATTTGAGTTGGATGAGTACCTAGAGGGGTAGCCACTAGACTGATGAGATCTAGATGTTGTTGCATAGGGATTTGAAGTCATTGGTGGAGTTGAGTATCTACTTAAAGTATTAGAATTGTTAGCGGTTGAGATGGAGCTTGTGTTATTACTTGCTCCTACTGTGGAGGCACCACAGTGCCACATTGAAGGACTGTCATTAGATGCACGGGACATTGACTGAGACTGAGACGGGACATGACAAGAAGATCGAGACATGACAGCATTTTGACTGTGAGAAGCTGATGAGGTTGAAGAAGAGAATGAGTCAAAGGGGCCACCTACTTCTTGTTGCGGCTGCATTGCTGGGGATTTGGGGCGTGAAAAGAAACTGGACTTGGCTGCATTGCCCAAGGGATCTAAATCTGTAAATAGATTGGCTCCTGATGAAGATTTGTTTCCACTACTTTGACCAACTGGACTGGGAGCCTGAAAGAAAGAAATTGTTTAATTAAAGACACATAAGACAGTATGAAATAAGATTTGTATCAGTATGACAGTAGCATCTAACCCTTATTCTTACCAAAACAGAAGAGGGTTGAGGTGTGGAAAACATCCCTGCTCCTGATGTCATTGGTTGGTGACCTGGAAGTACAAAAGGTTGTTATCAATTTTAGGAGGTATTTTTTGCAACTTGTATTTTAGTAAAAGTTGGCTTAGCACCCTCCAACAATCAAGTAGCAACTGATCCTATTTAAAAGCAGATCTTACCAGAGGCTGGAGCAGCAAAATTTGTTTCAAATCCTCCCATTGAACTTGGTCCACTTCCGCTACCAGCCACTGAACCTCCGCCGCTAGAAAATCCATCCAAAGCAGAGTAGCGGCCAGTTGCTGCACCACCCTGTTGTGATAAACCACCCATTTGGACACCCTGTTGGGGCATTCCACCAGATGTACTGTTGCCCCAAACTGAATTGGAAGTGGGTGGAAATGGAGATTGTTGTGGCTGCTGTTGTTGCCTGTGTGATGGTGTAAATTGATTTAGTATTAATTAAGTGCTGAGAAAGATTTTAAATCAAGAGAGATGGAACAATTTGACATTTGTAGCAAGATTAAGAATGTTCTTAGAGCTCATAGAAATCTCTCTTTCTCTCCCTCTTGTACTTATCTTAAAATGCTAAATTGCCTAATGTGAATTGTGACTTGATAAGAGAACTTCCATTGACCAGGTTAGAATTCATAGTTGACAGGAATTCTCTTATTTAAAAAATATCTTCATTGCCTCACAAATTTTGCATTTTGCAGGACTAACCATGTCCCATTTTTCAAATTCTTCTTCTTTTCAATGAACCTTAAAAGTGTTATTCCCTCAACTTTTGCTCTAGATAGGAATTTATTGAGAGGGACATCTTTTGAGACATACTAAATATTTTTTCAATACTTTAAGTGTTGGTAAAACTTTAATTAAGAAATGATGGAAACATAACATCAAAAGGAGATCCAATTATAACTGACTTTTGAAATAAGTTATCAATCCATGAGAATATCTCATACCTATTATTCTTTGATGGAGGTGGTGGTAAAAATGGAGTAGCACCAAAAACATCATTCTGACTGAAGTTGGAGGGACCAGTGCCTGTATTCATAACTGCTTGAGGGTGTGTTCTCATAGGCTGCTGCTGCTGCTGCTGCTGTTGCTGCTGTCCAGCAATATTCACAGCATTGGCTGTTGCAGTGGCAACAACATCTGGTTGGTTGTTAGCTGTTGTTATAATTCCTCCTCCTTGTTGTTGTTGCTGTTGTGGCATGCCGGATGAAGTCATCAATCCATCTGAAACAGAGATATATTGATTTATTATGTGAAAGTGTCTTTATGATAAATGCAATCATTTTGTTGTATTAAGTCCTCTTACAAGCTCAAATTTTTGGGCTCAAATTTTATCATTACTCAAATTTAATCATTACCCAATTCAGAATCAACATATGCTTTCAAAAAGTTACCTAAGAGTACTTATTTCACTAAAGATTTAAACATCTGGCATAACTCATAAAAAATGTTTTATTTCCCTGCAATTTCATGAATTTGTGAGGACCAATGATTTTTGACCACGTAGTCATGGCCAGGTACAAATTTTTTTATCTTTTTTCAAAATTTGGACTTTAAAGTTCCAATGATAATTCTGAAAAGGGTAAGATTACCCCATTCTACATGCCTTTAGTTGTAGACTGTATTAGAAAATAAGTAAGGGGTCAACACTTGTTCTTTCTAAGGTATATATTCTATCAATTTTAATTCAATTATTATATAAAACATATCACCACAAAATTCCATGCATTTAAAAATTTATTTGGTCAGATTTTGCCATAAGTTTGCAATTTGTTATATCTGGCCACTAAGATTGATTCTTTGGCTTCTTTTGTGTAATCTCCAAAGAATAACATGAGAGTAATCAATGGATTTCTATTGCTTACACTCCTGAAAATCTTTTGAGATGACACATTTGTACTAAATTTATGTCTCATACAAACTTTTGTTCTTACCTAATGGAATCATGCTGTCTGTCTGGAAGCTCATTGGTGCTTTGGTGGTAATTTTGTCTATTTGATGAATGCCAGCCTGGATATTGGTCAACTCATTCTCCAAACCAAGCAGGTCAGATAAACCTCCACCACCTCCACTCTTGTTGCCTGCAGCAGGTTGAGATGAACCTCCATCAGGTTCAGAGGAACTCATTGGAACAGCATCAGGGAAACTGGCAGAGGACAGGCCTACTCCTCCAGTTGTCTGAAAGAGAAAATAGAATATTGCCACAGGCTTTGTTGGCACCCTACAAATGCTTAGAATATCTAAAAATTTTGTATTTCTCAGTTTTTTTTTTATTTTTGAGTCTTAGTTTTGGGAAAATTTTCTCAGTTTTTTAATTTTTGTCTCAGTTTTCTAAATTTTCTCCTCAGTTTCTTCAAAAATTCAAACAAAAACCAGCAATTTTGACAATTTTTATGCTAAAACTGAGCAGGAAGCATTGAAAAAGCCCTAATTTGCATCAAAATCGGTCCATATTCCATGTTTGTGTTGAATTTTTGCCAAAAATGGTCAAAATTAGGGCATTTTCAGATCAGAACAAAGATCATTTAAAACTAAAAATTTCGCATTTCTCAGTTTCTCCGATTTTTCTCAGTTTTTGGAATAATCGTTGCTCAGTTTTTGAATTTTCACTGCCAAATAAAGCCTGATTACATTCCTGTATTTTTTTCACTTAGGGGAACTAATCCTGCACAAAGGCTCTTGTAATCGGCTGGTTAGGAAATATTGGGCCCTGTGGCATAGAAATTTTATTGTCAACTTGGAGTAGGGCTGGGACTATTCTATGTAGTAAAAATCTAAAAATGGCCGGGGGGCCTTGAAAATTCCTTAAAACTGTATA
>JAOWAT010032348.1:0-11947 GCA_028571025.1 Longipedia americana | reverse complement strand
GTCTTTATGATTCAGATCAAGAATCTCCTTCAGGAATTTCCTTCTTAGGTTGTAGTTTGAATTGATGTTACAGGGGTCTCTCGATTTAACGACACTCGATTTAACGACATTTCACGATATAACGACATATTTCTAGCTCAGAAAAGGTTCCATTTACTAAATAAAACTCTCGAAATAACGACAATCTCACGGTTTAACGACATTTTGCATGCCTCCCAAATGTGTCGTTAAATCGAGAGACCCCTGTACAAGATTTCTGGAAAATTAAAAATAATCTAAGAATAGCTTAAGCCTTAAAGTTTCCTTTCAAGTAACAAAATTTAGTTTAAAAGTAGTTATTTTTACAGCAATTTCTAATAAAAGCGTTAAAATTTTGGCGCACTTTGCGCACTTGAGAAAATTTTACAATTTTTGAAAATAGTATTCTTCTAAAAAATGTGTATTTGAAAGGTTTTTCAAAAATGCTTTTGAAAAGGGTTCAATATTTTGGAAGAAAACTTTAAGAACATTTTAAAAAGTTTTAAATACATTTTGGAAAATTTGAAATATTTTCTAAATCATTTTTTGGAAAATTAGAAATAAATTTTGAAAAGATTAAAATTAGTTTTTAAAAGTTTGAAATTATTTTGGAAAACTGGAAATTATTTCTCATAGGGATACTGACCTCAAATCAAGTTGTTCTTAATATGAAATATGACTTAAAATAATTCAATTTTACAACTTTTCCAAAATTTCAAACTCATTCCAGTAATTGGTGTTGATGTCCTGAATTGGCATTTGAATATCTTTGATTTAATCATTGTGATAGAGGAAGTTTCATATATTTCTATGAAACTGAATAAATTTTCTTGTTTATTCTCAAAATTGTGTAATATTTTCAAATGACAATCTCAATGTTGTGCAGTCTTGAAACTTCCTCTATCACAATGATAAAATTCAAAAGATTTCAAATGCCAATTCAGAGAATCATCCACTTATTTCTGGAATGAAGTTCAAGTGTTGGAGAAGTTGTTTAATTTGAAAATTATTTTAGGTTGTAAACTTTATTTTAAGCCCAACTTTATTTGTGTTCAGTGTCAATTTAGATTGGAAATTCTTTTGAAATATTTTTTGGGGAAAAAATTTGAAATTGTTATTAAGAATTAGGATTTTTGGTTAATTTTCTTCAATCTTAACTTTTCTGAAAACTAGTATAAAGCTTGAAAGTCACTTTTAAAATCAGTTTTTGAATGTTTGAAGAATGGAAGCTTTGAAAATTTCTTGAAGTTTGATTTTTTTTGAAAATAGAAATATTAACAACACTGACTAAATGAGATGAGATGCTTCTTTTTCAGGTTCTTTTTCAGGTCATTTACAGGCTTTTTTTAAAGCTACAACTTCACCTCAGCCTATACGGGCAAATCTTTAAGCTATACGGCTTAAATTATAATTACGGCCCTACGGTCAAAATTTTTGTTTATTACGGTCCTACGGCCAAAGTCTCAGATTATATTACGGTCCTACGGCCAAAGTCTCAGATTATATTACGGTCCTACGGCCAAAGTCTTAGTTTGTATTACGGCTATACGGCCAAGTCTCAGTTTATATTACGGTCCTACGGCCCAAGTTAAATTATTAGACAAAGATAAAAGGCTCGTTGCCAGATCTGATTAATCAAGTACAAAAGGCTCATTGCCATATTCTGATAGTTTGACAAAAGTAAACAGCTCTTTGCTAAATCTAACAGATATACATAGTCATTACACTTGGTTTTTATAAGAATACCTAGTAGTTGTTAAGACTTAGGTTTTATTTTTGTATTGATATTCTTATAAATAAGAGTGTAAGGGTTTTGTTTAATAATTAGATTTAGACAAAAACAGTTATTTGTCAACTGCTATCAAATATGGCTCCTGTAGATAAAAATGCTAAAGACTTGGCTGATCAGATTCTGGCTGGTATTAAAGAGCTTAACCAAAATCTTAACTACATCAATCCTACCCCAGCTGATGGCAACTGCTGGTACTCTGCTGTTATTGATAATGTTGTTAGCAGACCAGAAGTTTTTCAAGGCATTTCAAATGAGTTACATTACTTGCTTACAAGTTCTAATGTTTTGAGAACTGCTGTTGTCTCATTGTTACAACAACTTCACAAGGATAAGTCAAATGTAAAAGTAAATATTGAGCTGGCAACATTTCCAAATAATATTGCAGTAGAAAAATATTTTGAAGATCAACTGTCTGGTGAATGGGCTGAGAATGTATTCTTATATGGTACAGCCTTGCTTTTAAAACATGATATCTGGATCATACAGCCACCTGATCCGGCTATGGATATTGAAAAAGCAAGGAAGAATCCATATATAAAATATTCCTTAGGTCTCCCAAAGTCTGATGAAAATCCTATCATCATTGGTATGATTCCAAATTTTCATTTTCAGTCTCTTACACCAGTTAATAATACTTGCAAACAAACAAGAAACAGGATATCAAAAATTGATGAGCAAATAGAAATAACTAATGCCAATGCTTTAAAGAAAAATATACCCTTAAAACAGAAAAATTTCCCTGACACTGCAACTTTACAAGTTTCAAGCAAAAGTGACAATATTTTGCATTCTCCTGTTAGTACAGATTCTCATTTAATTGCATGTCAAGGTTGTAAGAAAGAATTTAAATCTTTATTGTCACATTTGAGCATAAAGAAAGATTGTCAAATTCATTATGACATGGACTCATTGAGAAAGAAACATCGTGCTGACAGTAAAAAGAAATACAAAGAGAAAAATATGGAAAAAACGAAAGCACAAAATAAGTTAAATTATCATGAAAATCAAGAAGATATAAAGAAAAAGAGAAAAATTCATTATCAAATTCATCAAGATGACATAACAAAACAGAGAAAGGATCATTATCAAGATAATCAAGATGATATAAAAAGAAAGAAAAAAGATCATTATCAAGATCATCAAGATGATATAAAGAAAAACAAAAAAGATCATTACCAAGATAATCAAGATATTATAAAGACTAAGAAAAAAGATCACTACCAAGATAATAAAGATATTATACAGACTAAGAGAAAAGATCATTACCAAGGTAATCAAAATATTATAAAGACAAAGAAAAAAGAGCAATACCAAGATAATCAAGATATTATAAAGACTAAGAGAAAAGATCATTATCAAGATCATCAAGATGATATTAAGAAAAAGAGAAAAGATCATTATCAAGATCATCAAGATGATATTAAAAAAAAGAGAAAAGATTCTTATCAAGAACATCAAGATGACATAAAGAAAAAGAGAAGTGAACGTTATCAGAAAAATAAAGACCAGTTAAAATTGCAAAGAACCCATAATTTTGATAGAAAAGATGAACATGCCAGATATGTAGCTTTCAAAAATGCTACAAAGATAGGTCCTTGCTATGCCTGTTCCTGTTGTCACAGAATGATGTTCAGAAATGGTGTTCAAAAATTTGATCGTTCTAAACTTGAACAGATAGAAGAAAAATCTCCTAATTTACTAAATCAATCAATTCAAGATTATGATGAAATTAGATCTTATATTGTTAAAGATAGCTTTGAACATTTTCTTTGTCACTCCTGTAATTATAATTTAGTCAGACATAAGAAAAGGCCAGCAATAAGTACCATGAATGGTTTGAAATTAGATCCAAAACCTGATGAATTGAAATTAACAGATTTAGAGAATGTTTTGATTGCACTAGATATTGTATTTATGAAAGTTTTTTCTTTACAAAGAAGCAGATGGTCAGCTTTGAAGGATAAAATTGTTAACATTCCCCTGACAGACTCTGACATTGTCAACACTTTGAAGGCTTTTCCTCGTTTACCCAAAGATGCTGGTCTTTTACCTGTTCACTTTAAAAGGAAAAAAGAGTATAAAGGTGGGGTAATAAAAGCATATGTAGATGTCAATAAGTTATTTGCAGCTTTGAGAAAGTTAAGAGAAATGGGTCATCCATATTATCAGTTTGTTGCAGAATCTGACAATTATCTAGAAATGTGTAAAGAAAAAGACCCAGAAGGTTATAAAATGTTATTTGAATGTGATCATGAAATTGAAATTGACACTTTGGAACAACTTGATGCTACACTCTCACCCAATGAATTGGATATAGAAACTGATGTTGAAGAGATGGAGGCTCAAAAAGAAAAAGATGAAGAATATTACAAGAAAAATGATTCTGTAAGAAAATATCAGTTTGACTTTGATTCTAATACTGCTTTAACTAATCAATTCCCAGAAAATGATATAATAGTAAATAACAGCAAGACTACTTTGACTGTAGATATTGATGAGGAAAATGGTAAAACTTATGACATTGCTCCAGGTGAAGGAAAGATTCCCACTGATATCATGAGAGAAAAGGATTGGGATATTAAAGCATATCCATGTGAATATCCTACTGGAAAATATGGATTTGACCATAAAAGAGAACAACAAGTTTCTCTACAAAATCAAATAGTTCAAAGGTTATTAAATAAAGACAAAAGGTTCAGTAGGAATAAGAGTTGGATTTATGCATCCTTAGCCAATCTAGAATTATTACAACTTGAACAACAGATTAATGTTGCTTATCTTAAAGCAAAGGTACAAAACGATAAAACTGCCTTAACTTTAGAAGAGAATTGCTCAATCTTTAAAAAAATAAAAGGAACACCAAAATATTGGAAGCAAGTAAGAGATGAACTGATTGCAAAAATTGAACAGCTTGGTGGTTTTCACATCTTTTTCACTTTAAGTTGTGGTGAAAAAAGGTGGAGTGAAAATTTTACAACAATACTAAAAAATGAAGGTTTTAAAATAACTTATAAAGAAGGAAAGAAATCCAAAAACACTTATAATGATGATGAAATATTTGTTAATGATGAACCACTAGAAGAATTCCTATCAAATTCAAATATTCATGAACTCGTAAAAGATGATGTTTTGTCAATAACTAGAAATTTTAATAATCGAGTGAAAGCATTTAAAAAATATATAATAATGCATAAAGATTCTCCAATGAAAACAAAGTTTTACAATTATAGAATTGAATTTCAAATGAGAGGTGCTGGACATGTTCATGGTGTGTTATGGTTAGATATGGATCACTTAGATAAGCAATTTAAAGGAATAAAGTGTATATTCAAAAAATTTAAAAATCATAAGGATTTAACAACAGATGAAAAACTAGTGCTAGAAACCTTTGTTGACTCATTCATAACATGTGACAGCAGTGATAAAGATGTTGGAGACATAGTGAAAGAAGTACAATGGCACAATCACACAAAATCATGTAAGAAAGAAGGAGTTTCTTGCCGTTTTAATTTTCCTAAGTTTCCATCAAATAGAACAATTGTTGCCTCTCCTTTGTCTGAAAGCTTAGATGAGGATGAAAGAAAAACCATTTTAAAAGAAAATAAAGCACTTTTGTCACTAGTTCGAGAAGAATTAAATAACTTAAACAAAAGTGATTTGGCAGATGATGCCTTCAAAATGAGCATTGAAGATATCCTCAAAAAGGCTGGTGTTACTGAAGAGGAATACTACAAGGCTCTTAGTATTTCAGAATTTGGAACAACCATTATCTATAAAAGAGCTGTTAAGGACATTTATATTAACAACTATAATAAAGAATGGATTAGGGCATGGAATGCAAATATGGATATCCAAGTGTGTTTGGACCTTTTTGCAGTCATTACTTATATTACTGATTATCTTACCAAAGATGAATCTGGTACTTCAGAGATTTTAAAACAGGTTGCAAAAGAATGTAAAGGTAAATGTTATAAGGAACAATTAAGGATTTTAAGAGATGCCTTTTTAAAACACAGGCAACTTGGTGAATGTGAAGCTTATTACAGGATTTGTCCATTTTTAACCCTGAAAGATTCAAATATCCCATGTAAATTTATACAAACAGGTTTTCCTCATAACAGAACTGGGTTCATGTGTAAAGTACACGATAATATTGAAAATAAAACTGAGATTAATGATGAAACCGACAGTGAAGACGAAAGTGAAGATCAAAGACCAACTGAAAATAGTTCTAGAAAATTTAATTATGTGACAATAGAAGGATATGATGGAAAATATATGAAAAAAGAGTCAATGCATGATAAATATCAGAAAAGACCAAAGGGTTTGGAAAATATGTGTTTCGCTCAATTTTCAATGTTTTATGAGCCAATAAATAAGACTCGGATTCCAAAAAAACTTTTAAACAAAAATGAACTAAATATAGAAATGACACATCATCAACTTATCACTTGGAAAAGTTATGATAATTTGAACACTGATGCTCTTCAATTACCTAAATATATTAAATTAAACTCACCTAAAACTGAATATATGAAATGTAGAACAAACCCTCTTGTGTTAAGAATGCATAAAATAAAAGGTGAAAATAATGCACATGAATATTATTTTTCAGAACTGTTGTTATATAAACCATGGAGAGATGAAAATGAACTTTTTCCAAATGATCATGAAAAATGCTTACTACTGTTTCAAGAAATGGATCAAATTGAAGAGAAATCTGACAAAGAAAATAAGTTGACTAAAATTGAGAAAACAATAACTGTGCTCTTTCCAGAAAAAAATGCTGTTGAGGAAGGAAGAGCAAAAATAGCACTGACATCAGAATTTAGGCCAAAACATATTGGAGATAACCTTGATGCTCAAGGAAATCAAGAACAAAGTGATGACATAGATGCAGGAATAGAAGAATATGAAGAACTTGCTATTTTAAATCCTGAGAATCTTCCAGATGATATTCTAAAGCCGCCCCATTCAGTTAAAGAAAAGGCCCTCTTTCAAAAAATTGATATTTCAAACAAAGATAAGATACATGAAAGTGTAAGACAACTGGCTCCTGAACAAAAAATTGTATATAACAAAGTAATTCAATTTTGTAAAAATAAAAATAAATTTCAAAATTCAACATCAGTTCAAAAAATGAAACCACCGTTAATAATAGTTCATGGTGGTGCAGGTTGTGGTAAAACAAAACTGATAAATGATATAGCAAGCTCTGCAGAATTATTTCTTAGAAAGCGTGGGGATAATCCAGATTATCCTTACATTCTCAAAGCAGCACCAACTGGTATGGCAGCAAGTTTAATTGATGGTGTAACATTGCACAGTGCTTTTCATTTCAACTTTGGTAACAAGTATATGTCATTAAGTGATCATTCAAAAAAAGATTTAACAACCCTATATGCAAACCTGACTATCCTGATTATAGATGAATTTTCAATGATTAAAGCAGATATGCTTTACCAACTTGACAGAAGATTGCGAGAAATTAAACAAAGACGTAACTTGTTATTTGGAGGTGTTTCAGTTTGCTTTTTTGGAGACATAATGCAGCTAAAGCCAGTTAGTGCAAAGTATATCTTTGAAAAACCAAAATGTAGAGATTATGAAAATCAATTTGATTCTGATAATATTTGGGAACATTTTGAAGTATTTGAACTTAATAAAAATCATAGACAAGGCAAAGACAAAGAATATGCTGAGCTTCTTAACAGGATTAGAATAGGTGAACACACAAAAGAGGATATAAGTATTCTAAAAAGTAGAATATGTTCTGAAAATTCTCCAGATTTGCCAGAGAATGCTCAAGCAATTTATGGAAAAAACATATATGTTAAGTATTACAACAAAGAAAAGCTTGAAAATTTAGAAGGCAATTTGGAAATTTTAAGAGCTACTATCATACATCCAACTGATTCAAATTTTCAACCCGCTATTAAAGAAGATGGTAGTATATATGACACTCCATTTATGAATGAACTTTCCCTCAAAGAAGGAGCAAGAGTAATGCTAACCTTCAATATTGATACAGCAGATGGCTTAACTAATGGTGCAAGAGGAACTGTCAGAGGATTCTTAAGAAAGAAAAATGGAGATATTGATAAAATATTAGTAAAATTTGATAATGACTCTTTTGGCTCAAACAGAAAGAAAGAAAATGAAAGCATCTTAAAGAAACTGAAATCACATTTCAAATCATTAGTTCCAATAAGCAGGGTTGAATTTACTTTTTCTCTTGGCAAGTTGAGTAAAGACCATGGAACAAAAGCAAAATTAATTCAATTTCCATTAAAATTGTGTTTTGCTGCTACAGCCCACAAAATGCAAGGACAAACTGTTCCAAAACCAGATGCAGTTAAAGCTGATCTGACAACTGTGTTTGAAGCTGCACAAGCTTATGTTATAATTGGCAGAGTTCAAGAATTATCACAAATTTATTTTGTAAAATTTGATGAAAGTAAATTACCAGAACAGATACAAAGAAAAATTAGGAAAAAGACCTTTGAAGAAGCTATAACATGCAGCAAAGTTGCAAAAGCAGAATTACAGAACTTAAGTAAAAGAGCCTTAAACAATAAAATATCACTTTGGTATAAAGATGAGAATTATATAAAAATCTCAGCAATGAACATAAGGTGGCTAAATAAGAATATTGAAAATCTGAAAACTGATCATGTTATGTTGCAAAGTGACATTATTTGTTTGAGTGAAACACATACTGATAATAACATTGAAAATATGCCAAAATTTTCACTACCAAATTATAGATTAATTTCAGCTTCTTCAACAGGACACTTTGATGGTGGGACTTGTATTTATGTCAAAGAATCATTGTCATGTAGTATCACAAAGGTGGAAAAATCAGATTACCAGATTTTAAAGTTAAGCACTGATGATATCAATGTTATATCAGTCTACAGAACAGGTGACAAAAGAAACCTATTTACAACAGATCTATTGAAAATGGTTGATGAAAAAACTAACATAATATGTGGAGATTTTAATATTCCATACAATCAAATGAACAAAAATCATCATGTTTGTCGAATCTTGGGATTTCATGACTTTGAACAATTAGTCACAGAAGCCACACATATTGAAGGAAATATTTTGGATCATATTTACTATAAATCAAGTAAACATACAGTAACAGAACATTTCTTACATTACACTTATTACTCAGATCATGATGCAACTTGTCTAATCCTGACTGAAGATTATATTTAGTTAATTTTGAGAGTGACACGGAGGAAATATAATTTAGCTGGGGATGGAAGGAGGGAAAACAAACTCAAAACATTTAGATTAGAATGATCCAGGGTATCATGTAAAGCTAAAAAGTTGATTAAATAGTAACAATAGACTACCATATGACACATATTTTAAATATAATGAAATGTTCATTACACATTTTCAAGTTCTTACATGATGATTTTACAATAAAAATGTGATAAAAATAACGGAGGAAAAAAATATTAGATGGGGATGGTTGGAGGGAAAACAAAAAAATATAATTATTACAAACCAGGACTATAATTGTGAATAATATAATAAAAGATTCATAATGCTTGGTTACAGAATTTAAATATCTTTGAATTCCTGAAAAATGATAAATATTTGTTGTAAAGCATTTGAATGTTTTTGTCATTTTAAGGCATACTTGACAATTACATAAACATTATTTCACAAAAGGTTTGTAGCATACACAAATGAAATTTGCAAAAATTTGCATGTTATAATTTAAAGTATCCTTAGAAATTTTATGAAACAATAATGGAGGAAAAAATAGTAGCTGGGGATGGTTGGAGGGAAAACAAAAAAATATATAATTATTACAGACCAGGACTGTATTGTGGTTAATATAATTTTGTTGAAAGTTGTGCTTTGTCATAATACATTTCTGAAACAATTTAAAGATATTAAAAATCTTCATAGCATACACAGCTGACATTTTGTTGAAAGTTTTATTCTATCATTATAATGCATTCCTATGAATTGTACCAAAATTGATTGAGAAATAACCAAATTATGATCAATTTGATGATCCTAAAAATTTGTGTAGTATGCACAGCTTAAAAATTGTCAATATGTATACTCAGTCATTAGAATGCATCCCTAAGAATTTCATTAGAATAAGTGAATTTGTACTAATTCATTAAAATCCATTCTATAAAGTTTTACCGACATTGGTTGAGAAATAAAGTTCTAAGCAATCTAATGATCCCAAAATCTGTGTAGCTTACACATCTGAAAATTTATCAGTAGTTATGCTCTATCATTATATTACATCCTTCAAATTTTTACCAAATTGGTTCAAATATGACCATGTTATGAACCATTTAATGATCCTGAAAATCTGTGTAGCATACACAGCTGAAAATTTGTAAAAAATTGTACTCTCTTATTTTAATAAGTCACTGAAAATATCACCAAAATCGGTCGAGAAATGACGGAGTTATGAGCAAATTATTGATCCTGAAAATCTGTGTAGCATACACAGCTGAAAATTTGTTAAAATTTGTGCTCTCTTATTTTAATAAGTCACTGAAAATATCACCATGATCGATCGAGAAATGACCGAGTTGTGAGCAAATTAATGATCCTGAAAATCTGTTTAGCATACACGGCTGAAAATTTGTCAAAATTTGTGCTCTCGTATTTTAATAGGTCACTAAAAATATCACCAAAATCGGTCGAGAAATGACAGAGTTATAAGCAAATTAGTAATCCTGAAAATCTGTGTAGCATACACAGCTGAAAATTTGTCAAAATTTGTGCTCTCTTATTTTAGTAAGTCACTGAAAATATCACCAAAATCGGTCAAAAAATGACCGAATTATGAGCAAATTAATGATCCTGAAAATCTGTGTAGCATACACAGCTGAAAATTTGACAAAATTTGTGCTCTCTTATTTTAATAAGTCACCGAAAATATCACCAGGATCGGTTGAGAAATGACCAAGTTATGAGCAAATTAATGATCCTGAAAATCTGTGTAGCATACACAGCTGAAAATTTGTCAAAATTTGAGTTTTGTTAGTCTAAGTAATATCTGTAAATTTCGTCAAAATCGGTTGAGAAATGACTGAGTTATGATGATTTTTAAGGTTTGTCCGGGAAGGAGAAGAAGAAGGAGGAGAAAAAAGGCAGTCTAAGACGAGGCTTCGCCTCGTAAAAATGGAGTTATTCACCAATGCTGCTCTTTTGCATTTGGTTTTTTCTGTTTACCCAAATCTGAAATTTGCAATTAATTGTTGATTTCATTAATTAAACTCAATTGAACATAAACTGCCATTTTTATGAAAAGCCTTCAAAAAATCACTGCATACATAATTTTGCGGCAGTGACTTTCCTTAATCTGGAGATTGGATAAGATATACAAAGTTTGATATCAACATAAAAAATGTTTCTGGATGAAAAAGTTTTATGAAAATTGATATGGATTTGAAGGGGAAAAGAGAAAAAGAAAAAGGCTTGGTGTTATAACATAGTTTATGACTTTACAGCACACCAATGTTTCAGAGATTCTCATTCATTTTAGGCGAATTTTGGCAAAATGAAAAAGATTCGTTGTTGCGATTTTATTACATAGTTGCCCAATTTTTAAATATTTATTAGTAGGCCGTGTCACAAAATTTTCAAAAATCCCAGCTCGCAGCTCATTTTAAAGATTTTTTTATGCTGATTCCAAATATGGTCTTATTTTTTCCAACTCACTTCATGCAAGGACCATGCAACAAGCCCTTGAAATTTGCTTCATAAAATCGGGCCTTATTAAGTGAAAAAAGCCTGTACTGAAGTAAAATTCAAAGGCTTGTTGCATGGTCCTTGCATGAAATGAGTTTCAAAAAATAAGACCATTTTTGGAATCAGCATGAAAAAATCATCAAAATGAGCTGCGAGCCAGGATTTTTGGACACAATTTATTTTTTTATGAAACAGCCTAGTACTTTGACTATAACTAAGCCGATAAAAACACTACAATGAAAATTTGACCATCTCCGATTTCAAAAATCCATCTCAGATTATCTTGCATATACCAAAAGATCAACCTGTACTAAAATATTTTTTCATTTTTTGCAAATTTGAAATGAAGCACTTCATTTCTTTCATAGAAGTAAAATGTACTTTTTGGGC
>JAOWAT010032237.1:0-11950 GCA_028571025.1 Longipedia americana | reverse complement strand
TCTTCTTCTTCTTCTTCTTCTTCTTCTTCTTCTTCTTCTTCTTCTTCTTCTTCTTCTTCTTCTCCTTCTTCTTCTTCATTGTCATTGTCATTGTCATTGTCATTGTCATCATCGTCATCGTCGTTGTTGTCAACATGGTCATCATCAACTTCTTCTGTCTTTTGTCATCACTATCTTCATCTGCAGTGGCGTCATCATCTTTCATCGGATGTTACCCTTTGCTTACTTGAATCGTTAGCTCTGTTCAAAGTTGTTCCGGGAGGAAAAAAGAAGAAGAAGAATAGAAAAGTGACTCCTTGAGACCGACCCTTCGTAGAAGGTGGTCGGTCTAAAAATCTACCAAGACTCTCAAAAAAGTTTATGACTGCCAGTGGAGGATTTAAGTTGAGATTAAGAGCAAATGTTAAGAGACACTACAATTAGGGCTGGTTATATAAGATGCTTTTTCTAAATAATTTTAACGGCAGCAATAAAATTTTAATTAAGGTTCAATTTAAGCATCATTGAAATTATTTTTTTTCTAAAGATATTCAAAACTAAAGGATTGCAAGCTCCACTGTATGTAGCATTAGCCTGCCAATGCTGCCTCCATGAATAGTGGCAGTATTGGCAGAGTCAAGCTGCAAGGAAACTTTAGAAGCTTTGCAATTGGTCAAATCAATACCAATTTTAATGTTTCAAACAGTTTTGAGGTTATCACCCATTAATTCTAAGATGTTTGCTACAAGAGGAATTTAATTTTTATGACTGACCCTACTACCATGTGTCTAAAATTTTATAATTTTAGTTTCATGAGTAACTAAGCCATTAAGTACAATGTTTGATTGTAATAAGTATTTTGAGAACAGTATGATAAAATGGGTTACAAAAGGCAACAATAAATCTATTTTTTAATGTTTACTTTTTTATCTTTTAAGTTGAAAATTCAAGGACAATGTGTAAAGCAACTTATAAATATAATCAAAGCAACAAAGTAAAAGATTTTAATGACGTGGAGAGGTGCATCTTTAATTTCTTGCAAAAATGATTGCATAACTCAGGCTTTTTTTGCCGGTTTGACCCTTATTAAAAAATGGTCAAATTTCGTATTCTTGAGTTTTTGCGATTTTTGGACCCAAGTTTTTGCAAAATTTAGCTGAGTTTTTGAAAAATTTGGCTTGAGTTTTCACAAATTTACGAATTTTTAGAAAAAAAATGTCATTTTTCCGCAAAATGTGCTTAAAAATTGTCTATATTTAAACGAAAACCCATTTTTGACCAACCTAAACTTTGGTCAAATTTCGTATTTCTGAGTTTTTCAATTTTTCTCTGAGTTTTTGCGAAAAATTGGGCCTGAGTTTTTGGAAAATTTTGGCAAAAAAAGCCTGTAACTGCACTTATGAAACTATTTCTTGTGTGTTCATCATTTTCATTGCAAACCAAGCACGTAAAATATATCAGAATTCATGAAACTTGACTCAATTCATACCTTGAGATTTTTAGTCATTAGGAAAAATTTCTCGTGTGAATTTAACTGCATTAGGTTGTCCTGTAGCTCAAAGGAGATATCTTGCAACTAGTACAAAATTGAATTTTGACTGATTTTCTGCCTAAAGGTCATTTTAGGGTGTAAATACAGAAATCCTGAAAAAAATTAGCCGGGTGGATTGTTTCTTCCAGTTCCAGGAACAATTGCCATATTGTACCAAAAATACATAGACTGTCCCGAAAACAGTGGGAATCAACTTTTTTATCATATCTCAGTCAGTGCTCAGATATCCCCAGAAAAATTAAAGAATTAGATATCAAAATAAATCTTAAAATTTCATGATTCCAATGGTATACATAGCTTTTCAATGGGGCAAACCTGTAAAATGACGTCTTAGAGGAAAATACATATCTCAAAGAGAATAAAAATGGTCCTCTGTTGACCTGCCATCTACTTCTGGGACCACTTAATTCTTCTTTTTACTCTGTATTTGACTCTGTGTCAGAGTTACCTATTGGTCACCAAGTTTCTAGGATATACATTGTATATTCTTTTTTAGAAGCATTGTTTTTTTTGGCAAAGCCTTCAATATGCTTACTTTTTTGGCGAAAAAATGCTTAGCATATGCTTATTTTTCATAGCAGAAAAATACCTACATTAGCTAATGGTATTGCAAACGAGTAATATTTACCGGTTTTTGTCACAGAAATTTGTCGCGCCAAGGCTGAAAACCATAAAAAAGTATGCGCGGCGAACTCATCAGATCATAAAGGAGTTTACCGTCCCATTGGTCAACTTAAGTGATAGTAAAAAATGGCATGCTCTTTTCTATCATTTTTCTTATCATTAACGGCAATTGGTTTAATTCGGAATTGTTGGTCTAAATCGGAACGCCTCTCAAAATGCCTAATTTGGTCCCAAATGCATTTTGAGGGGTGTTCCGATTTAGACCAACTGTTCCGAATTAGAACAAAAGACGTTACTCAATCTCTTTGATGATGAAATGAAAGGGAATCAAGATCATGATAATGATTAGTTCCAAAAAAAGTTGAAGCCTACCATAATCTAAAAGTGCCTTCCCACCATCAAGCAATCAACAGTTAATAGACAGAGAAGATACCAGGCTTTTTTGACAGATTTTAGACAAATTAAATGCTCCAAAAATTTGTATGCTGTGATTTTGGCGATTTTGGGGGCTCAGTTTTTGAAAATGTTGACAAAATTTCGAAGCTTTTTCCAAGTTTTGCCAAAATAGGCTAACAATTACTAAAAGTCATGTTTTTGTGTTTAAAAGCAGATTTTTAGACACTGAAAATTTTGTATAATCTGGTTTTGCTAATTTTGCTCAGTTTTTCAAATAACACTTCTCTCTATTTTGACAAAACTTTTGTCAAAGAAAAGCCTGGGTTATAGGAGGAAAAAAAGAAAGAAATGTGCAACACAGAATTGAGCAAATCTTAGTTGCTTCAGGCATTTAAATTGTTAAATGGAAAAGAAGATGAAGAATACAAGTCAGAGAAATATTTCATTCAAAAATATTTTTCAGTGTTTAAAAATTCTTTCACCAGCAACACCAAAATTCTTTTTAATTGTTATGTAACTCCCTTTTTATTCATGGAAAATTATTTTTTTAGTGGGGTCACATTGTATCAAACTGAATTCAGAATGAGTTTGGTTTTAAACAGGTCAAATTGTACATTCCAGACATTCCCTGCATGAGAAAAACAATGATGATGAACCTGACTTTGCATTGCTAACTAACATTGAAGCAGCTGATATTCTTTTCCATCAAAAGGATTTTCTTTTCAATTTCCTCCTCGCTATATGACTCTGACCTAAATTAGATATTTGGCAGAGTATTACTAAAATTACAATATAGAGTAGACCCTTTTGTGCCAATCTTCCTACACTGATAAGTCAAACAAAAATTGATGACTATTTTTTTGTTTGCCAATTTGGATGATCAATAAGATATGCAAAAATTCAAATTAGGATACATAAAGATTCGTCAGTGACTCTTATGGAGTTTGTACCAGAACCAGAAGATCATGATCACGACCAGCATTAGCAATATCAAAATCATCATTATCAGCAACAACAATATTTTCAACATCATCTTCGTCATGATTATCATGAAGTGTGCAAATGACTTTGCCAAACTTGAAGATGATGTGGATGAGTATAATGGCAAGCAGTGATGTTGTAAAGTACATTCCAATTATGAGGGCCAGTTGAATTTATTGTTTATTGCAAAATTTAATAGAATATTGCTAAATTTTGAATATGAATTATGGCTTATTCAACAACAATAAAAGATTTCTTCTGTACCAATACAGTCTTGAAGTTCTTTCTTAATGATGAGTAGGCTTAATGATAGAAAGTTGTAACTAGAGCATTCAAAAGAAAGAAAGGTCAATAGTATTGGTAATCCAAAGTACACAGTTCATGGAATACTATAATTATCTCCTCTTCAGTTAAAAGTACAAAAATTTCATTTTTATTACATTATTGGAAAGAATTTTCATTTAATTTTTTGGTTGAATAAATCAAAATTTGTCAACAAAAAAGATTTAATTTCTTCACATGGTAATGATATATTATATATGTTAATGTGGAAATATGTTGGTGAAACTTATTTAATTTCTTGGCAGTAATCTTCATCAAAGAAGAAACAATAGCTTTGCTGAAATTTTGACTATAATAAAAACTAGACTCGCCATCTTTCAAACCCATCAATATATGTTTTTTCCTCGTTTACTATCAGATTCAGCTGTCTCATCATTACTAAAGTACACTTCTTTTTGTTCAATATTCATGCCAATAAAGCAAAACAGAATAAGTAAAACAAGGCAAACATACCTAACATACCTTGTGTCTTGCAAACGTAAAACCAATGGTTCAATTACATTTTTGCTTTAGGTATTTTTGAGCTCTGCTTTTATCAAATTTAGTTTGCAAAAATAAACAACATTGCTATTATGTGACAATCAGGGAAAACTTTACATAGTTTAAAAAACTAGTTTTTTGCCTTGGGTCATGCCATTTAACCCTTTCCCTTATTTATTGCAGGTCCAATTAATGATTGGGTAGTCATGTAAGGAAAAGGGATTTATCACCTAGAAATCTAAATTGTTTCATTTTAGTTCAATAAAAATAATTTTTTTTTCTAAATCTAGATGTCAATATTCATCACATCTTCATCTGTAATTTATGCAGGCATAACATTTTCTGTTTTGTGACAATTTTTCATTGAATCCTGTTCAAGTACAGTGCCCGAAATCTAGAGATGGGAAAATCTGGGAGTCAATTTTCTAAGAATTTTCACTAATGATGTGGCGCTCAAATTTTTTCTCCTTGCTTTTTAGGTATCCAAATGTATTGGGTTCAATTTTCATGCAAAAATTCTAGAAAAAATTGAAATCCCATATTATTGCCCATATAAACTCCATCAAGTCAGGAAGTATCTCCAAAATGAGTCCTAATACCTTTATATGGAAATCCACATTATCTTCAAGTTTGGCAAAGTCATTTGCACACTTCATGATAATCATGACAAAGATGATGTTGGAAATATTCTTGTTGCTGATAATGATGTTTTTGATATTGCTGATGCTGGTCGTGATCATGATCTTCTGGTTCTGGTACAGACTCCATAAGAGTCACTGACGAATCTTTATGCATTCTAATTTGAATTTTTGCATATCTTATTGATCATCCAAATTGGCAAACAAAAAAAAGTCATCAATTTTTATATGGATGATAATATGGGATTCAATTTATTTGGGAATTTTTACATGAAAATTGAACACAACACTTTTGAATACCTAAAAAGCTTGGAGAGACATTTTAAGCACCACAGCATTAGTTAAAGTTCTGAGAAACGTGGCTCCTAAATTTTTTCATCTCTAGATTTTGGACACTGCACATTGTTTACTTGATGCCCAATGGTCACATACCAATCTTTCTTTCTTTCTCTTTCATCTCAATAAGACATGTAATCCATTATGGCAAAGTAATGTCTGGGCTTCATCTAAATGTGATGAAACAATTGAAAATCCTTTCACAAATAAAAATGAAACGTCATGATTTTTATCTCATTGGACACAGTTACTTTGGGATATGATAAGAACTTTGAGCAGCTTTAAGTACAGGATATTATTTGGTGCAGCCTTTTTTTATTTTAAGAACTGGATCTTTAGTATGTATAACAAATCTTTTTTGATGAAGCCAATTCTTTCAGATTTTGAAATTATTATAACTTGGATTTTATTTCATATCTCAATGATCTTTAAAAGGATTCATTTTAATCATACTCATACATCTTATGATCCATTATCTCTTATGAAACGTCATTTCTCTGTTATTGATCAAAATAGAATCTGAAACCCATGATTAAAATGAAGGCAATCTCTGAAATTAGATTTATAAAGAAACCATAAAGACTTTTTGATTAATTTTTCATTTCATTTCAATGCCGGATACATTTAATAGAGAAGAGAAACAATAAGTAGAAAATACCTTTTGGCAATTTGAAATCCATTAAAAGATTGAGAAAATGTCAACGTTGCCAAATTTGGAAGAGTGGAGCAAATGGATGAATTTTTGGCAACGTCCTAGAAAGTCATTTTAGGAAAGACATTTTCATGGCTAGTAATAAAACTGAAATTATTGTAGACTTAGATGAGAAATTGTTGGAACTTGGAATGGTACGTAACTAACTGTAAAGATATTGAAAGCTTTTGCTGTGAAAATATTTAAAGTACGTTTCTAAATCTAGTACAAATTACAAATTGACAGAAAATTAATACACCAAGGTTTTTAAAATAAGAAGACATGGTTGTTAAACAATGTTTTTAAATGACTTTCTAAAATACAGTATTTGTGAAACTAGTTTTTAAATTGATTTTCAATGTTTTAATCTTGTTCATTTCCTTTTTAGAAAATGCCGGTTGTATATTTTTGATTGCACATTTTCTCCTTTTATATCGACAATGAATAAAAAACCATTTATAACAAGCTCTATTATTGGAAGGTAGTTAAAATATTTAACTGCAAAATTTAGGAGTTATAAAACTGTACAAGTTTGTAAATTATCTGGGAAAATGGCATCTTTTTTGCACTTGCTTATTTTGCACATGTTTAGACGACAAAAAATCAAAAGCAGGTGGAGAAGAAAATTGCAAAACCTACCCAACCAGTTCTTTACCTGGTGATTGTTAAAGAAGAGAAAATGCCTAATCTTCAAAGAATTTAAGGAGAAACAACAGAGAATATTTATTGACAGCACTTCTGAAAGTAGCAATTTTTATTTTAATATAACTAGATTTACTTCATAAAATCGAAATATATCAATTCAAAATTCGATTTGATATTTTTAACCTTCAGGAAAGACAACTGATGTGATGGAATAAATTTTATGGACATGTTTTATGGACATATTAGTTCAATTTGATATCATAAAAGCATACATAGTATCTCAATAAAACTTCTCAATTATTGTTCATTATGAAAGGCACTTATTGAACTTTTGCAGTAAATAATTCATTAATACATGATATCAACTACATGATATTCAACAATATGTTTCGAAATATCTATATACCTCTTCTTCTCTGCATTTAATTACATATTTATTAGCGTCATTTCGTCCAACTTTTCTCTCTCTGACTGTAAAGGTTTCGTGTTCATATTTAGTATTGATTTTTAGATGTTTCATTTTCATGAATAATTTACATTCTTAATGATTCTAATTTGTTTCACTACCCCGAACATTTAAACTTGAATCAGAAAGAAAAGCTAAACGTTTTATTTTTATCAAATTTGATATTTGTCAAATATGGGGATTCAATAATAACAAGCCTAGCTGAACTGGGCTCAAGCTCAACCTGCGTGCAAGAAAAACCAAATTGTAATAAGATTTAGAATTACCGAACAGCAACCTAAATTGTACCTACCAGGGGTAAATCGGACCTAAGCTAAAATGAAACTAGAGTGAAATTTAAGCATTTTGAGCTTAGGTCCGATTTACCCCTGATAGGTCCGATTTAGGTGGTCATACGGTATAAATTTAAAATTTTCATGGAAAAAGTATTGATAAATATAATTGCACTCATTGACGATGTGTTAGATTGAGAAGAGTCCTAGGGAAAAAAGGATTCTTCGACCCGTGGTATCGCTTTGCGATTCTACGCGGGTAAAATGTAATTCTGTAAAATCGGATTATTTGCTAATTATTCCTTCATTCTATTTAAATATAATTTTTGTTATTCTTTACAGGTAAGAATACTGTTGTGAAATAATTACTGAACACCAAAAATTTTGGTCACTAATGAACAAAACAGATTCGTTTTGGTTTTCAAAAACTTTCCAAACTCTGACTTTTTAAAACCCTGTTGTAAAAAAATGTAAAAATTTCTCTCAAATGATATTTTCAAATATGAGGTCAATATTGTGTAACCCTCAAAAGATATGGCTTAAAAAGTGTTGAAACTTCTAAAACCATACCGTGAACCTGCTTAAAAAGCTTTATTTTGATTATTTTTGAGATCTAGTCTTCAAAAGATGATTTATTTGAAAAATTCTATCAGCATTTTTGTCAGATTTTCAAAAGTCATTTTACGCCAGGGAGTCCATATTACACCGGTCTAAGGTTTCAAAATAAAGCCTACTTCAACATATTGTAATTTGACAGAGTGGTCCTTTTAACAATTAAGTCAAGTCTAACTTTTCTCTATACTTTTCCTAATTGTATGACAATGAGTGTGTGAGAAGTAGCTTTCATTTCATGTTTCATCATCAATATTGCATTCCTATATCGGCTTATCGATTTTCTGATCGATTTTCTATTACTGATGAGAGTAATATAATTTCCCGGATTTTCTGTTGTGTCATATCTTTTTTATTGTGAGGGTTTAGTATAAAAGCAGCATCAATTGCATATTTATGATTTATTCGTTTTTTAATTTTTAGAGGAAATTTTTAACAAAATTTGAGATATTATTGAAATTTTACAACAATAGAAATTTTCAACCTAGAATTTTTGAAAATGTTTCATAAATGTTGATTTTATGATTTTTTATTTTTTTTACAAAGAGAAGCTTTTAACTCTACCAGGAAATATCTAGTTAAGATTTACCAAAACTGTACTACTCTGTCCCAACGAATTTGGCTCAACAGGAAGTTCATCAAAACCACCTAAATTAATCTTGCGTTTTCACCAACTTCATGTCAGCTGAATAAAAAAGTAAGGGCTGTTTTGAAAACAAAGATTTTGTAGTTTTCAAAAATGTCCTTACTTTTATATTTAGCTGTCATGAAGTTGGTGAAAACTCGAGATTAAGATAGGTGGTTTTGATGAACCTCCTAATGAGCCAAGTTCGTTGGGACGGAGTAGTAATTTTTTTAAAGTTTGCACCTAGGAAATAGCTTCATCCAAGCCAAATTTTCTTGAGGTTGCTGCCTAGTTTCCAATGAAACTGCTGCAGAACCTTGCTTGCTTTCCTGCAAAATTAATATTCAATTTATCTTCCTCTGTGGAAAATTTATTTTTCAATATCTGAAATCGATTTCGTCTTCTCTCTTTTTTCACTCACTGACAAATCTCTCTCTGGAATAAAGGACAAAAGAAATTATAAAAAGAGGGATTTGGAATAAATCAAATTATGAAATCATATAAATTAGAAAATTTGTTCAGAAGTAACAAAATGAATATTTCTCTGAAATCAGAATACATCGACAAAAATTTACCCAAAACTAAGAGCTGATTTTGTTCAAAACTGATATTTTTTGCAAAACTTAGAAGTCAAAGTTTTTGGATTATGTAAAGCTTTTTGAAAAAGTTACCATACCAATCACATATTACTAGGGTGGGTCATCCGAAAAAAAACTTATTTAGATTAATTGTGCATTTATGTAGTGAAATGTAGGGGCTTGTAGGTACCCCTTCCAGGCATTTTCTGAGAAAAGTTAGGGTACTTTTTGAAATCAGTGAGACAATAGAAATTTTTAAAGGCACCTCCGGGCATCATTCTCGAAGATTTTTTTCGGATGACCCACCCTAATATTATTTTAATCGCCTGAAAGACGTCAATAAAAAACCTTCTAATTATAATTGAAGAATGTAGACGTAGCTGAATGGAAATTAATTTTGTAACAGAAATCCAACTTAATCAATTTAAAACAAATCACATATGATATTGCAAAATTATTCAGTTTGCCATCCTTTAAATTGGGTGCAAAAGTTATGAAGGTCATTCATGAAAAAAGTTAAAAGGCTCCTTTCAAAATTTATTTTGGCAACAATAAAGCAGCAATGCCCTCCTTGTCAATGAGAAATACTTTTTCTGTCTCAAATAATCATTGTAGGGCAAATATTCTTATTTCATTCAATTTGAAACTGAGGTAGTAAGTATTTCCATTTCATAAAGTTATTTTCGGAATATTTAGAGTTTCTTTGGTAACTACATTATTACTTTGGTAACTACATTATTACTTAAAATTTGGATTTAAAAAATTTTGTATAGATAATTTTTATGCAGATAAGAAATTGTTAATTTCTGATTTAAAAATTTAAGAATTGTTTTTGTTTTTAAATCTAAGAAATCTAATTCTGTTCATTTTTTAACTCATAAAAAAGGAGAAAAATTATTTGGAACTGTATCGATCCGTGAGAAAGTGAATATTTTAAAAGTTTATTTTTGATTCTTGTCTGTTATATATAAAATTTGACTTTTACAGTGGTAAAAATGTACTTGGACAGACTCATTAAAGCATGTGACAATTTTGTCATGAATAAATTATATAGTGTGAGGTGTTCCTGCTTTTCCCTTGAAAGGTTTCGAAACTAAACCGTCTTGGAATGATTGTTAATTATAGTGTGAGAATAAATATAATATAGAAAATTAAGACTATAAAACTTACTTGGGCAGAGTGTAGTAAGCAATGACTTTCATAATTGTAATTGTCGCATAACACATTTTCATATAATACTTAGGAAATACACATATTACAATCAAGAAAAAACAGCTGACAATAGCAGAGTCAATTCATAAGTTTTATGCAAAAAACCCCGGAAAACAAACTTTTCAGCAGTGTACGTAAGATTATTTTTGAATTTTCATAGTAGTTGAATTCTTGCAATGTAGATTTTAATGATTCGTGGGAGGTGGGGGGGGGAGTGGTTTTGTAAGACAACTATGTTTAAAGGTGGCTCTGTTAAATTTCACATGAATTTGAATCTCAATAATTGCTTCTTTTCTGAGACCAGTTGAAACTGAAAATAATGATCAAAACATGTTTTCAAACTCAACCCCATTATCTCATACCAGTGTTTGAGTCCTAAATATAAGGTTTATTTTATTCAGTTGTTGACTCAAACCTAGAGAATTTTAGCAATTTTGTTGAGAAATAATGATTTTATATATTCATCACACTGAAAATATTACATTTGAATTGAATTTTACAATTCAATGCTGATAATTTTTGTCTTTGTGATAACATGTACTGTAAAAATTGCATCCCCTGAATTTGATGCATAATCTTACAAAGGTGCAATTTTGAGATGCTCTGTACTTGTTCGCGGAGGAAGTTTAGAATCATTTTAATGTAATTTATTAATGAAAATCATGTATATTTTTGTATTTCGTATCAACTTTTGAGGGAAAATGTGTAAAACTAGTTACTTTTTTAACTGAAAAATTCCAATATTTTTTTCAAATCTGTAAAGCACTAATGGGCTTGAGTAAGGATGCGCGCTTTTAATACAATTTCAGGAAAACAGTTCATTCAAGGTAAATGTTTTCTCAATTTGAAGTTTCATAAAAGCTTTAAAAATATGGAAGGCCTTTTCCTCAAATGGTTTTTGTTAGTACGTTTTAAAACATCCAACAATTGGGAGTCAGTAACCATTGCAGAGAAATCAATATAATATGGATTTTGACTCTTTTGAAAGTAATTAAAGTAGTTGAAACCAAGGGTGCGTTCAATAATATTTTTTAGTTTTTACAAAGGCAACCATTGATGTGATTTACAACTAAAAGACTATAAGAAATAACTGTCAGCAGACTCGTTAAGAATCTTTTCAAAATACTTAAAAAAGACTAAATAGAAAAATTTTGTCGTTAGAAGATTCCTTCAAAATGTCTTTGTTATCAACTAACTCAAAAGGAATCTGGGAAAAAGCTCTTAATATTTTCATAAACATACAAAATGAAGAAATAGAATTATGAGAAAGTAATTTTGGGACTACAAGGGTTTCACCTTCTAACGACTCACCCTCTAATGACACTTTTCTGACTCCCAACTCAATATACGCCATTGAAAATTTTCACATTGTAACGACATTTAACCTTCTAACGACATTTTTGAAGACTGACAAATGTGTCGTTAGAAGGTGAAACCCCTGTATTAGACTGTTTCATGAAAAATATTTTTGCTCATTATTAAAGTGGGACCCAACTTATTAAATAAATTTTGATCTGTAGA
>JAOWAT010032236.1:0-28552 GCA_028571025.1 Longipedia americana | reverse complement strand
AGCAAAATCTTCTAGCGCAACACCAAGTCCTCCAATAAAAAATGAACCAAAAAATAAAGTAATTCCGGTAACTCCAAAACTAACATTCAACCCTGTAAAGAAAACTCAGGTAGTAATAAGGTGAAAGGCGCAAATAGCAGACCTAAAAATTCCCAAACACCATCCATCAAATCGATCGGTAATCCCTCCAAAAGGGATTCGACAAAAAGTAAAAGTAGTACCAACAGTAAATCAAAATCATGCAACAAGATGTCTCCGTTCTTAAAGATACACAGCACAGGGCTTTAATAGAGAGAGATCAAGCTCATGCTTAAATACAGAAACTTAAACTTATTATTTCGCAGGGAACCTCCTAAATCGAAATCCTACAGACTCAGAAAGAAAACTGGATTAAGGAAAAGAAAGACTATTAAAAAAAAGTCGACACCTAACTAAACACCGGCAGTGATACTCGAAACTAAATTCTCAGGCTTCGATAGACGATTACCTCCCATTAAATACTCATAGCTGACCTCCAGTTCGCCCTGAAAAGATAAAACAGCAACACAATCACCTTCAACGACGAAATCTAGCAGCTCCGGTCTCAGTTGAGAAAACAATAATAGAACTCCCGATAGTTCAGAGAAGAAAATCGACAGCTCAAAATATCCAATCAGTCCTTGTCCAGAAACAACCAATAACTCCTGGACAAGTACAAACAGATTAAAAATGAGGGAGCACTGTCTCAAACCAGCAAAATCGACCACGGAAAATAGCTTGCCAAAATGAAGGAGCAAATCGAAATCATGGAAGTAGAAGTGAGGCATAAAACCATGTCTCTGGTCACAATTGACAACGAAAGAGATCAGTTGCAGAATGTTCTCGACTAAAAAGCTGAATAAAACTAAAGACTCAAAACTGCCATCCAAAACCTCGAAAGGTAACTGCAAAATATCGGAAGGGGAAAGGGCGAGGCTTAGCTCAACTATCAAGCCCTCCAAAGAAAATGTAACGATCTTGAGATCTAAAAAAGCCGATCTCTGAGCTCAATTGAAAATCTTCAAAACTAAAACTCCGGTTTTAGAACTGAGCTTCACAGAGTAAATAAACAACTAGATCAGACATCCCAGTAGCTGAATCTCGCAGTTCTCGCCAACAAAAACCAAAAATCGGAACTAGTCGATTTCAGAAACAAACTCCAGAACCAATAAAGGAAGTAAAAATAGCGTCTCAAAGACTACAACTAAATCAGATAACACTACGGACAACAAAAAGTCTAGCTACAACAGTTCTAGTAGGAATTCCAAAAAGAAAGAGCGTAAACCGTCAGACTAACCGGATACGTCACCGAACTAGAAAAAGCCAACCATTAAATCTATGACAACATTCAAGCGAAAGATCAACAACTCCTATAACTATAACAGGCACTTTCCCACTATAACGTATAGCAACAAAGGTACCGCATGGAAATTACCCAATACTAAAAAAAAGTGAATAGTCTGGCAGAGACCCTCTAAAAAACGGAAAACTAACTCCGACAGGTCTACCTCTAAAGAGACAGCTACAGAACCCAAGCCCTTTCCAGTTCTCAAGACCCCAATGGGGGATGGAGATCGACTCTTTAGCAACAGTACGCTATTGTCCAACAGGACCTAGATGGAAAGAAAATATAGCTCGAAATGCAGAAGAAAAAACTTCGAGACGTCTAAACAATCGTAAAATAACTCCGCACCAAAAATTACTATCTAGAGGAATAGCTCAAAGTTGCAAGAACCACCTCAAATGCCACTCCCCTAAGAATGATCATGACTGACAGCAGAGCATCCTTGTAGCACTACAACTAAAACTGGAATAGCTACAATCAAGACCCTTAAAACCCACCCAGCCCACTAACTTCGTAGCTCGATAGTGGAGCTAAAACACAAACTCAATTATTTCACGGTCGGACCAACAGCAATGATCTCTAGTCTCCCTTGTGCAAGGCCTCTCTCAAAAGTTAAAATGTCGGGGATAGTTTTCAAAGTTAATTTTCATAAAAAATATTCGAAAAAATCAATAAGCTCAGCTAATAACATAAAAACTTGTTCTAAAAAGAATGCATTATAAGGAAGAAAAATGATATTTGATGCTAAAGTACACATTCATATTTGTTTAATCCTTTACTCTCCAGAAATACAAATATTCAAAAAAATAGCTAGAAAACAAATAACTCCTTTTCAGATTCATTTCTTGCCAGCATTTGCCTTTTCTTGCATTTTCTTCTGAACAGCATCTTTGGCCTCCTCCTACTGTTGTTTGACTAAAGCCAAATGCGATTTTTAATCTGCACTTTCCATTGTCAAAGAATCGCAAACTTCCTGAATGGTTACACTTTCTCGGTACCCCATAGAAATGACGTCATCTATTCCTAGAATAATGTCAACAGCATTTTTCTCAACATTTTCTAATTTAACTCATGTTTACATTCGTTAATGCCTTCAGTGCAAACAGCCATAAGAATCTTATAGACCATACGAATGGTTTCCTGATCCTCGATTATGTTACTATTTCTTGTCGAAATCAGAACCAAGTACAGATTTTCGATCGGCAAATACAAGAATGTATGTTTTTAAGATTGAACATAAGTATGCTGCTGCTTTGTTTTGATGAGTTTGGGAAAAGAGAGGTATAGGTCCTACGCAGTGGCCTTGGTCATGGTCTAAAACTGTCGAGATAGGATGAGCTGTCCATTTTTGTTACAGACTCCAGCCGATATTATCACCATTGTGTAATTATTTTAAACGCAAGGATGTGGAACTATACCGTGTGTCTTCGAAGAATATCAAAATTAAACTTTCTATCAAATTAATAAATTATGCATGATCGAGAATTTCACGATTTCTCATGAATTTTTTCGTTTCCTTGAGCATTGCCATTTCTTCGGGATTTCCCGATCAAGAATGGTGATTCTATTGGTTGCTAAATTTATTAAAGCTGATAATATTTTTCCATCTCACCTCATAGATAAAGAAATGTAAAGTTTCCTGTCGTGCTTTTCATGTGGCGAGAAAGAAGATGCATCCGTAATATTTATCATAAAACAAAGGTCGTTTCAAAATCTTCAGCAATAGTTCCAATTAACTTAAAGTAATCTAGCAATAGGTAACATAGTGACCTATTTCCAGCATAAAATTCATACCAATTGACGATGCGAAATCGAGAACCACCGCAACATTCAGAACTTCCACCACCGCACCGTCAAAAAATTAAAATGACTAGTCCTGTGTCACCAGCAAACTCGAAGCCATCAAAAAATTAAACCTACCATAACGGTAATCCCCCAGAGTTATTTCAGAAAGGCAGTCGAAAGGTAGTTCATCAAACAAAACATGTCGAAATCTCACATAATTTGTCTCATCGAAAGAGAATGGTCCGAATAATACACCTATTTTCTAAAAGACCCCTCAGCTTAATACATGCGACCAATCGACAACTCGAAACTATGTGACTCCAATGACCAACTCCTCTCAAATATCCAATAAAAATAGCAATACTATATCATCACCGAGAGGATCTGGAAGTTCGTTCAAGCGTTATATGGGGGTGGGCCGTAAATCCAAAGAGACGTCTACTTCCCAGTGTTCAAATTTTTAACAAAAAGACACTAAATGCCCACATTTGGAATATAAAACCCTCTGAACCTCTGTTATATGATCTCCGTGATGCAGTGTTTGTTTTCACTCCATCAGTTTTCATATTACTTCTACAAAAAGTACCCTTACATGTAACTTCTAAGACTCTATGCCGAATCTCCAGATAACAAGAAAAAGCCATGCCACGCTCTCTTCCACAAGTTGGCTGTGCAATTCTCCGATACTAAAAATACCGTGTAATCTATAAAAGATTTCGCTTCCAATTTTGAAGCCAAATTTAATCCGTACTAGCAACACGATTCCCATGAATTCATTCTTTATCTCTTCTAGATAATCCAAGACTAACTAAAAATCTAAAGACCTAAAGACCTTAAAGAATGCAAAGATGCTGAGTCTTCCTACTCCCAATTCTTCAGCTTTAACAAATCGATCTTTGACAAACTCTTCGCCGGACAGTAATAGAACACAGTGATATGCATGGGATGCGAAAAACCGTCAATATCGTTCTGCCCTTTTCTATAAATTTCGCTGTAGATCGCGGATTTGACGTTAGAAGGGTGCCTGAAACGACACTTCTCCTCCGAAAGTACCGAACCCCATAAAGTTAGAACTAGATGATCTGTACTAATGCTCCCACTGCAAGAAGAAAACAAAGGCCGTAAAACATACGCTGATGACAAAAACTCCAAACTACTTGCTTATTGCACTGAAAAAATTCACCTCATCCGGTCGGAAAATATAGGACCGGGTCAAGTATCCTCCATAGCTCGATCTCAAAAAGTACTCCCCCCGTAAACGTAGATTTTGCAAGAAGCATCACGGCTAGACCAAATTCCACCTCAACTCCATTATTATTCACAAGGGCTCTAGGAGCAACAAGGGACACTATTACTGCTACACTCGCAGAAACAAAAAGGAGTGGCTCTACTGCAACGACTAAAAGGTCAAACAAATCTAACTCAACGATGCAATCGGACGCGATGCCTACATCTTGATATACTAAAGGTTCAAGGATTGACCCATAAGCTTGTCAAATCCAGGAAATGATATTTCGCAAAAAATTCTTTTTATCTTTCTCCGATATTCTTACCAAGTTAATCACAAAAATAATATTCAATAGACTGACTAATACATTCATAAATTTCACAGAATCACTTCTTATAATTAGCCAGCAACTAAGACATCTTCCAAATACCAATTTTCTAATCCCAGGAACTACTCACCACCAACTAGTCACTAACAAACACAAGTCTAGTCACATTCTCCACATGAAAAGCAAGATTCCCAACAATCCTGGGATGTCCCTCATGGCTGCAATCCCAAATCCTTGCTGATCCTTGCTTTCCTCCGGATAATAGGTATTTCAATTTGGTATGAAGGGTTAGACTCCTAACAGGTTCCAAGTGAGCCACAAATTCAGTTTCCTTCTTAAACTTCTTATTTACAAACTAGTACCAGGCAATACGCCCTCTATCAGTTCCAACGAACACTCTACCCGGAAGTATATTAAAATTTGTCTCCACATTCTCACATCGAGACTCATCGTCCTTTGTCACAACGCTCTGATTTACGATTTAAAAATTGTTCCCGTCAATTGCTACGACTTTAGACCCAAATGTGGACGCAAATAAATATTCTCCATTTTTCGACCACTCTATATCGTATCCAACCTTTGCGTCCAAGTTTACAGCCTTAATGGGTTTATCAGACTTAGCAACGTCCCAAATGAGCATTTCCCCACCCTCTCCTACAGATGCAATGTACTTGTTATTCTCATTATACTTGGCAACGTACACTTTGTCTTTGTGCCCTAAATACTTGTTTCCTAATGATCCTTTTTTACAATCCCACTGAAGCACAGTTTTGTCAGGACTGGCTGATAGCAACTGACAACCATCCGCAGAATAATCCAACGACCAAACTCCTTACCTAGTAATAACAGAGAACTGTACTTGTGATCACTCAATTTCATAATTTCCTTATGTTTGTCCAAGTCCCAAATCTTTACCGTTTTATCATGCGATCCAGACGCAAAAGACTTATGGTCCGGGTTTGCTGCTACCGTCTCAATGGAGTTCGCATGGGCCTTATCGAAATGATGGCATGGATCAACCTGATTGATGGTCAAATCTTGTTACAGTTCGTACTTATGATCCTCCTATTCCATTCGCCTTTAAATAAACCAATAAATAGATAGATAGATATGTAAATCATTGGCACTCACCAATTTATGAACCAATAAATATTATGTCCTTTTAATTTTTATACCTTCAAACTTCGGGTTGCATCCTCGAAAAATCTAAACCATTAGAGTTAATCAAGGAATATCCTCTGATACGTAAAATCAAATTATCTTCATGTCCTTTCCTATCTCCTTGAATGCATCCACACATTTCTGAACTTGATTCTGGGAATGCGCTGCACTCAATTGCACACGAATCCTGGCCTCATTCTTCGGCACTACCGGGAAACTAAATCCAATGACAAAAATGTTATGTTCTTCCATCAATCTATTCGACATTTCTGTCGCAACTCTTGCATCTCCAAGCCAAACTGGGGCGATCGGACACTCATTATGCCCCATTAACTTGAACCCAGCTCCGTTCATCTGTTTTCTAAATATCTGAGTATTTTCATGCAACTGTTTGACCAAAGACTGACTCTCATCCAGAATCTTGTAAGCCTCAATTGTCGCTCCCACCAAGCAAGGAGCTATAGAATTGGAAAATAAATACGTTCTTGCCTTGTTTCTCAGCATATCCACCACTTTCCCACTAGATGCCACGAATCCTCCAGACGCACCACCCATGGACTTCCCAAGAGTAGAACTCACAAAGTCAATCTTTCCCTCAAGTCCGAACAAGGCTGGCGTCCCTTTGCCGTTTTTACCCATGAACCCAGCAGCATGGCACTCGTCAATGTACACATAAGCATCGTACTTCTGAGCCAACTCATAAATCTTGTCCAATGGAGCTATGTCTCCATCCATAGAAAATACCCCATCCGTAACAATCACCTTCATCCTCGCATCCTGCACTGTCTTCAAATGTTCTTCCAAATCAACCACGTCCAAGTGCTTGTACCTGGCTTTCCTTGCTTTGCAAAGCCTAATGCCGTCGATTATCGATGCGTGGTTTAGAGTGTCTGAGATTACCGCATCCTACGGGCCTAAAATCGCCTAGAAAAATCCAGCATTGGCGTCAAACCCACTAGGAAACAGTATTGCGTCTTCAAGATGATAATAATCGGCTATTACTTTCTCCAGTTTTTTATGGATATCTTGAGTTCCACAGATAAACCTCACCGAGCTCATCCCGAAACCATGAGTATCCAGCGTCTTCTTTGCGGCTTCTACCAGTCGTGGATGGTTTGAAAGACCGAGATAATTATTGGCACAGAAGTTCAGAACTTGTTTCCCATTTGCATGAATCTGCGCAGTCTGGGGAGAAGAAATTACCCTTTATGCCTTATATGTTCCTGCTTCCTTGATCGCTTGGAGCTATTTAGTGAGATGGTGGTCCAAAAATCGTGCTGCTCGTGTTGCCATTTGTATATTTTGTATCTTTAAATATTGAATGATGGTCTGGGTAAATTTCACAATAATCGGGAATATTGACTAAGCAAAAGAGATAATTCAAAAAGGCTTTAAGTTCAGCTCCTAAAAGACCTTCATGATCATGGAGCGATCGTCCTCATTCAAAGTCTTCAAGGAATGCTTCAACTTGTTGTTTTTCTTCAATATCCAGTTGAGCGACTCCCTTAGCACGAAGGAGTAGGTTTATTTGAATGACTAAAAATTGGCCTTTTCCGCATTCAGCAAGGCTAGCTTGTCGTAGACCTCGTTGATGGTGTTTTTGGCCTGCTACAGGTCCTTGTCCTTCTGCATGTTCAGAATGCCCATGAGCATGAGATTGCTCTGTTTGATCCTGATGGACTCCTAAAACTTCTTGATCTGATTCCTGAGACTCTTGATGAGGGTCTAGTTTCCGGGAGTTTCCTGCAACCTCCTCTCCAGTTCAATATTCTCCGTCTTTATCGCGTCGATGTGCTTGTTCATGATCTCCACATTTTTCTCGTAGGAATCCTTGATCTTGTCGATCTGTCTCCGAGCCTCTTCCTTCTTGTGTCGCAACTACTCCTTCATCCTCTCTATGCTCGTGTGCTTGTCCCTCCTGATTTTCTATATCTCCGACAGCAGGGCCTCATCTGTGCTATCGTCCGATATCTTCTTGGAATAGTGCTCATTTATTGATAACAACTTCTACTTAAGTTTGGCAACATTCACCACCAACTCGTTCGGCAACTCTGCCTACTACTCCCTCTCCCCCGATGCCGATACCACCTCCGTCGATCTCTGTCTATGCAATGTAGTAATTTCCTGTCTCTTGTCATTCAACTACTCCTGCTGACTCTCAATCGTTCCTCTCATCCTCTCGATGTCTTCCTCCAAATCCGTGATCCTCCGACGATGCTCTGTCAAAGACTTCTTCATCTCATTGTTATTCATCTGCTCAATCTCCTAAATATACTTCTTTAACTCCGTGGTTTTCCTTATCTCACCCGCGTACTTATCCCTCTCATACTACAGTGCCTTCTTCTCCCGCTATAATGACGTTATCGTATTATCCTGCTATTTCATTATGCGCTTCGTACTGTCCGTCTATGCTCTCGCCGTGTTCGCCTCCCTCCTCACCAATGTCAACTCCTACAAATATGCCTTACGGATTTTGTCCACCATGAGGTTCATGTACCGGAATATCTCCGAAGGAAACTTTTCGGAAAAAAGAGTGACTATGTAGTCTATAAAATTACATTTCCGAGGACCCTTTGTTTTATCGAAATATTACTTGATCCGTCCCTAAAATTACTTCGTCTTATCACCAAACATCGTCACTGTGACACTATCAGCCCTCTCCAACTCCGGCTGAGACACTTGAAAAATTCTATTCATGTACTTTGTGCACTTTACCTCAGACATCTTTTGATTTTGACTCAAAATACTGGTACATTCCTTCTACAAATACTCGTACAAATCGTTAACCAACTGTTTAGCCTTTCCAACATCATCCCAATTCCTCATTTTCTTACCCATATCCAGCTTTATGTGTCCCAGGAACTGTTTATGATTCGTATGGATCTATATTTCGTCGATCGGCAAGTTTTCCTATCGTGCTAAGCTTGCCATTCCTTTTTTGTACTTCTTAGCATACTACTCACAAAGTTTTCTTGCCTCGGCCGAAATCACTCTTTACCAGGACGTCGTAATCTCGAGAACTTTTCCCGTGTTCAGAGCTTGCAAATACTCTTCAACTAAATTAACATATATATCTCCGGTCAAGGGCTTCCCATTGATCATCTTGACAGGTAGATTATTGTAAAATGTGTTTTAAAAAGAATTCATTTTGTCCCGAAATACCTGCCTCAGGTCTTAATACTGGAGCTCTTCAATATGAGCCAGCTTGCTTTCTTAGTTAATTGGGCGTGGAAAACACTCGCACCTTCTTTGAGAAAAAAGTTTCCTGATTTTCTTGCGAATTTGGTTCTTAGCATCTTTTTAATCATTGCTGGTTGGCTTCAAACTTTGTTCAAGATATTAACTGTCTTAAATTAATTTATTTACTTTTAACACTGCCCTTTCAAGTCCAATGAAAAATCTCTCAAAACCCAGTAAAAAAAGGGAAAGTATCTCGCTATTTCGGCCTCATCAGAATTATCACAGTTCACTCTCAAACTCTCGGTAGCCTTCAACACGTACGACATATTTTCGAGTGCCTTCTCATCAATATGCCCAATACTAAGTCATTCAGACCGCTTACGAATTGTAAATGAAAACCGATGATAGTAAAATCGATAACGAAAATATTTTCAAATCCACATTTATGTCCCTCTCTAAATAATTTCACAAGTACGAACTGAGTTAAGTCCCTCCGTATCCACAATGATCAGCGCAGTGTCCTCACTTAAAATTAGCGGTTCCCCCCAAATCCAAAGTCCTTTTGTGCATGGCATTGTGGTTGGTCCAACTGCAAACCCTTTCATCCTAAATGGAAGTTAGTCTACCTCTTGAGCAGTCTATTTGATAGAAAGGATTTACCGGTCCTCTGAGGTCCAGCAATCGTCGCAACTGCAATCTGAATTGAGTATATGTGGTACTTTCTTGCCTTTGAGTCTGTCCGACAGGAAGATTTGCCTTGCTTCATTATGCATCTTAAACTAATATCGTCCTTTCCCATTCTATATCCTTTCGTCTATCGAAACAAAAGGAACTGCTTTTCCCTATTCCATTAGTCTAGTTTGTTAGAAAACTCCTATTTATATATATTATGATAAAAATATTTAAATTTTTCACACTATATCTCCGTTCCATTCTGAACAAAAACCATCTTTACAATTTCCCCCTTAATTTTTATTACAACTTATAACTATCAACAGTCGGAAAATCCATGACATCATCTTATTCCACTATATTAATATACTTACTTGAAAAACAACAGAATGTCCAATAGAGTATTCGTAGTTGGAGTGGGAATGACCAAATTCCTCAAGCCCTCAGACGATAACCCAGATTATCCTCAACTCGCCAAAACAGCCGTTAATCGAGCCTTGATGGATGCTGGGATAAACTATAAATAAATCCAAGCAGCCGTAGTAGGATATGTATTCGGAGACTCAACCTGCGGTCAAAGGTAATCCATAAATACAACACTTCAGAGCTGTCTATGAAGTTGGCATGAGTGGTGTACCAATCTACAATGTCAACAATAACTGTGCAACTGGGTCATCAGCAATGCATCTCGCCAAAAACCTAGTCGAAGGAGGAATCTACGACTGCGCGCTAGCTCTTGGATTTGAAAAGATGGGTAAAATCACTATCTAATCCTAGAAAGGGGATCTCTTCAAATGAAATATCCCGATAGAACTAATCCTTTGGACAAAACTTTTCTCAGATCCCAATAAATCGATACTGTTGAAGGAAATCCCCCATTTGCTCCCAGACTTTTCGGAAATGCAGGAATGTAACATATGAGGTTATTCGGTACCAAACCCGAACACTTCGCAAAAATTGCAGCAAAAAATCACAAACACAGTCTTAACAACCCTTATTCTCAATTCCAGAAGGGCTTCACTTTTGATCAAATAACGAAAAGTACAAAAATCCATGGAGTCCTCACTAAACTTCAATGCTGTCCCACATCTGACGGTGCCGGGGCTGCTATCATTGTAAACTAAAAAACGATGAAAAAGCTTGGTCTCGAAGATCAAGCCGTATAAATCGTCGCTATGGAACTAACTACCGACACTCCTAGCATGTTCAAAAATTCCAGAGAACTTGTCGGCTATTCTATGACAAGAAATGCCGTCGAAAAAGGTATATACCTATTGCTAATTTAGTATACGAAAAAGCTGGAATCACTCCGAAGGACATTGGCGTCGTTTAGCTTCATGATTGCTTCTCTGCCAACGAGTTAGTAACCTACGAAGGTCTGAAACTATGCGAATAAGGAAAAGCCGGAGAATTCATTGACAACGGGGATAACACCTATGGCGGCAGAGTTGTCGTCAATCCTTCAGGAGGATTGACTAGTAAAGGTCATCCCCTTGGTGCAACTGGACTCGCTCAATGCTGCTAACTTAACTGGCAACTCAGAGGACTTTCCGAAAAAAGACAAGTTCCCAATCTGAAGTATGCTCTCCAACACAACCTGGGGCTTGGTGGCGCATGTGTAGTCGCTCTTTATAAAAAATACAACAACAACAAAAGCAAAGGAACTTCAAATCTACAAGAAATTGAAGTCATCGAACAAAGCATGAACAAAGAAATCCAACCAAAACTCTGATTTATACTCCATCAGTCCCAAAAGTATTTGCCTAATAATTTTATGAGTACACACAACAATATAAAATTATACACAATAACCATGAAAATTGCATAAAAAAAAGTGCAGTCACCGTTCACGATATCGAGGGCATAGGAAATAATAAAAACAACACCGAACGACCTTTAACTACCAAACATTTAACAAATTCGAAAGACAGGAATGCCAATGCTATAGGATCTGATTTAATCGGAATAGAGACACAACAACGCATAAATAAAAAAAAGGATTCTGAACATCGAAGGAAACATTCGAATGATGTAAAAAAAGTATCGACAGAATTTGAAAGAAGGCTTTGATAAAAAAATAAAAGCCTACAGGTTGCAAGCTGTCATCTAGCGGAAAATACTGCAAGAAAAGCTCCAAGACGCATCCAAAACACTAGAACTTGAAGAAAAAATCCACAAACACCAGCAAGCCAGAAAGCAGTACGTCGAAGAACGACAACTGTTCAGATTCATGAGAGATCGCAGCATTTCAAAGGCAAACCAAATACACGAAAAAATGCAAATATAAAAACAGCACCACTCCCTGTCCCTCAAAGACAACCTTTAAAGACTCGATTAAGCCAATCAGCAAATGCACGACAAAATCCTCGAGGATCATAAACTCAACAGCAAAAAAAAGGAGTACTTTTCAAACCTGAAAAAAGTCCTCATCAAGAAAGACCAGGACTAACAAAAAAAACGCTAACTCCAGGGTATCGTACAGAAAAATGCCAAACTGGAACAAGCCAAATAAGAACTTAGATAACTTTACAAGAGGCAGCAGTCTGCCCCCAGGGATGCTACTTTTCTCACAATATGAGTGTCTACGCAGAGTCACTAAATGTCATATTTTTTATCACATGCGCCCAACTCCTTAACCGGTGAAGATAAAAGATAGCCCATTTCCGCATCAATTTTTAGGAGTGCTCGATCCTTTTGTCTCCATTTTTTTGATCTGCTCGGTGATTTTGATGATTCTTTCTCCAATACGATATTTATCCAAAGTGTGTTCCTTGATCATTTCGCTCAGAACAGCATTCGCCTGAACTAATTTACAAGCCTCCCCCTGAAAGTCAAAGTCCGGGTTATCATGGTCAGGAAACTGAATTTCGGGTAATTTGATCTCTCCAATGTTCCCAAAAGAGGGCTTCAACCCCAACTGTGCCTGAACATTGGAAAAATTAAAAACTGAACCAACGGGAATCTGTTGTCCCGAGGAACCATTCAAACCAGTCCCAGACTTGATTTGCGAAGGTTGAATTTACTTCTGCAATACATTTTGGCTTTGGTTTTGACTTTTGCTTTCATCCAGTCCTTGCGAATCTCCTTGACGATATATCTGCTCAGGAGTCACGCCATTTTGATTGAATTCTGATTATTATTCGAGGTTATCTGACGACATGCCTGTATAAACACTTCCAAATATTTATCAATTTGAAAGCGTTGATTATTTACCACCGATTTTAAAGCTTAGTTCATATTGATGGAATATGAAAGAAACACAATGAAGGATAGAAAAAAAGACTACGATATGGAAATTTTTATAAAGAGCAGTAGATAGTGAGAACAAAGGGTATTTACATTTGGGTTAATCGATAATTCTATATCAATTATCCAAGAATTCGATATAATATTCCAACGAACAAAATTACAACGTGCAAAAATGCTGAACTATAGAAAGTCTCTCAATACTACTGCAAACATGTCGACCATGAGTATCCACATTATAATTTCCAGACATGACCGAGAACAATTCTAAAATTGGCTTCGCCCATTCCAGAAAACATGGCAGCCAAATCTATGATGCAGATATCTCCGCAGAAAGTCAGTACAGAGTTTCTAACTCTCGACACCGCAGAATTGCCTCTTAAATACGTGACACCGTCAACTCCATCATATTCGATGTCCAGGAAAAAACCGTCAAAAATTAGAACGCAACCATTGGAGTTCGTGATACTAACATCGAAGTTCTGAACGAAATTCAGGGATTTGAAGATCGGAAGGAAACTTCTCACTTTGGAAAATAACGCAGTCCCTATTCGAATATCCGTGATACCGTTGATCAAGGCTGCTCAAACTTTGGGAGCGTTTTTCGACACAGTTACTCGAGATCAGAAGTGCCATTTTCAGTTTTAATGGATCAAACTTCCTTGAATGGTCAAATAAACGAGTAATTCAACGAATAAACGAATCCACTAAAAGTGCAAAGAGAAAGTTGCAACCGGAGACGGGTACCTTCTATTCGTGATGCTCTCAACGAATAAGTTTATAAAAACAACATCCTAACTAGACGATACTCCTAGCTGGAAAGATAAAATCAAGAGCTAAAATCTATGAATCGACAGGTCGTTCAAATGCACCATTAAAATGAAACACTCAAAAGGCAACTTCGATCCTTCTCCAATGTGGAAGGCACTAGCGCATCAGTTGAAGCCCAAAATCTGATGTCCCAGTTGCAAAAAATAAAGTAGTAGAACAACCTGTTGAGAAGAGACACCATCAGGCTGATGAAAAGACGCTGACCCCATTAAAGATCCTCTCCCTTGAATGTTTGATCACTATATGCATATCACTCAGCTCAACATTAATAATTTTGCACGTATAATACATTTTTTTAGATAACCAATCG
This sequence comes from Longipedia americana, assembly GCA_028571025.1. NCBI lineage: Eukaryota > Metazoa > Arthropoda > Copepoda > Polyarthra > Longipediidae > Longipedia > Longipedia americana. Next base: position 14,448 of record JAOWAT010032236.1, on the reverse strand, counting down.
TTATTTTTCGCAGTTACCGAAGGGAATCCGCAGGAAAGGTTCTCGGGGACTTTTCAACTGCTGCAATCTCAAAAAAAATTGTTTGGATTAAAAGTGGTTCTCAAGTGGAAAAAACACATTAAACGACTTAAACTCTTCCATCTCATCTCATCTCGAATTGCATTCAAAAAGCTTAAACTATTTTTTTGACCATTTATGTCTGATAGGAGGAGTTTTTTTATATTAATTATATAATGTCTCAAAATAAAACCCTAACTCTCCAAAAAAATGGTTCATCTGGATTCTAAAATTTTGATGAACTAAAAGCTCAGGCTCGTCTATACCAACTTTAATGTGCAAAAAAGGTAACTTAGGCCTTCTCCAACGACTCTGATTCCTAGTAGTCTGTAGAATTCACATTCTTAATTCAAAATTCGAATAGTTGTGAAGTGAAGGAGTGATCGACAAAAGCAAATTTTAAAAATCCCATTCTGTATTGCATCTTTTATGTTTTCAACTTATGAATATTTTACCTCGGTATTTCGTATTTGAATCTAAAAGAAGTGACTAATACACAAAAAAATGATTTTAAGGTGAAATAATAAACAACCCATTCTATATACTTTATAACTCTCGATCATAACTCATCGTAGTTACATTCTAAAAATCCTGAGCGAAAATTTTGTCAAAAAAACTTACGAATTCAAAATTTTTTGAAATTCTACCCCTAAACAAGGATTCTCAGCATTAATAGAAAAAAAGTGTTTAGAACATTATAGTAAATATTCTGCAAGAATTTTTCGTAATATTTTGCAGAAAAATATTTTAGTGCCCATCCATGATTATTCTCCGTTATTATTCGCCATAATACATGTAATGATTTGTGTCAATTAAAAAGCAAATATCATATTTTAAAGGGCTGAACCCTCATGAACAATTTATAGTCTGCAGGGATCTAATCCTAGCTCTTAACAGCATCATTGAAATATATTCTTGCAAATCGGCAGTTTGCATTCACTTGGACCTTCGTACATTCCACATAATGCGTCCCAAACGCCTTCTGGCAATACTCTTCTAAGTTAAAAACGATCTCGTTCCATCCTTCCTCCATTTACAATGGCATCGAACATTCAAATGGCTTAATCCGTGTCACTGATTGACTGTTCGTAGATATGAACGTCCTTTTACTTCCCTTATCGTCGAGTACGGTCACTGAAAACCGAAAGTACTTATTCAGCTAAGTTCTTTAAAAATGGATACGTTTTTCACCAAAAGAACCATCACCGGCATCTTTACTTTCAGAGAAAATTTTTCGGTATCTGCTGGCAATGATATGTAATTCTTCTGAGTATTCGTTCCTATGATTTCAAACACTGGCAGCTAAATATCCTGATCAGTGACTCTTTTTATATGTCCATTCGAGACTGCACTGTTATAAAATCCATACCTTTCGATTACCATTTCCCAAGAATGCTCTATATCGGAGAAGTGCTAAATTATTAGATTCTTACTCGAGGGATGATATTATCGAAAGGAATCCCGGGTGCTCCTACTTCCAAGACATCGTATTCTTCATTCCACAGTAGCAACAATTCTTCTATGTTTTGGGGACTGGTTATATATTTTTGTAACTTAGAAACACTCACCACCTCAAGATGCATATCAATAGCAATTCATGTAAAATATCATTTCAAGCGTAGTTCCCATAAAGTAGGCCCTCGATATCTTCTCCGTGATGCAAATTGCCTAAAGATCCTATTATGCTAACGCTCTGGTTCGGTAGAAACCTCTCTGTCGAAAACACGGCTAGCATCGGCATGTGAATTCCCTGAAAAGCTTACGATAACGGATTGCTTTACCCGACCCTGCTTCCCTGCTCGTCCCCGGCTCCAATGTTATCGACCATAATCTCTTCTTCTATGGATAGGTCTTACAGGTGATTGTCCCGCTGCTGGTGGACTTTCCGATGTTTAAGCTTTTTGTAAATCTTCCTCAGCTCATCTTTAGAACTCAGACACTTGTATTTCGGGTTAACCTTGAGCTATTTTATCCTCTCTTGTATCTACTGTTAACTGTACAGAATTTCTGGTAGAGTACTTATAAACTCCTCCAACAGCTATTTTTTTCCCGCATGTTCAGGAGAACTATGCTTTTAGATTCTCCTCTCTCTCGCTTTCTCCCTCACTGCAGCAAACATAAACTAGTCATCGTAAGATTTTACCGGGACATAACTTTTTTGACGAGTTTCACCCGCGTTTCGGTTCTTCAGCACTCTCTTATTAACACCATACTCTTCCTTGTTATTTTTACCAGAAGCGAAGCTGCTTCCGGCCTACTTATGCTTCGGATTGGGGTCTCCGTTTCTCTGGTTCCGATTGGAAGCTGCGGTTGGAATTAGCTTCTCCTAAGAAATTTCGTAGTTTTCGAGATTATCTTTCCGTGACACGCTACCCTTCCTTTTGATTTTGCAAAGAGATTCCCTAAATAAGTGAGCATGTACTTAGAATTCCTCCGAAACTATTTATGTTCAAACATGCTAAGGTTTTTCTCGTTTCTTATCTTGTGGAAATCATACATGTTCAGTTGCCGCACAAACGAAGAAAAGTTTCGATGTCGGAAGTATATGGGCAAAATCTATGACTAAAACCTCTCAACATCTGTTATCGTGAAGTTGGTGCCCTGCTCGTTCCAAGAAACCACATCCTCATATTGCTGGTTCTAAATAGAAACATCGTCTCTACCTCGAGAATCTCAAATGTCTTGGCTATGAAGATTGACAGCCCCGTGTTCTTTCCCTTCTTCCACTCTTCGCTTCCTCCCTTAATTCCAGGCACCTGGTCCTGCTATTCGGACAACTGGGAGTCAACTGATGCTATCATGTTTTTCTAATATTCCATAGCGTATTTTTAAAATTTAATTAACTCACCCCTTGAACTATTTAATACTAGAAATCATTCGATTTTTTCAACGCGCAGACGATCAAAAAGTTTAACCAGCACCTCCAAATCGACAAAAGATAGTCAACAACTGTAACAATTTATTAGAAATTTACTAAATGTAACAACTAACAAATATAATCTATGATAAAAACATTTTTAGTAACATAGCTAAATGCAAGTCAATTTTTCACTATTCTGACTCTTTCTGTTTAGCCGCTTCTCTCTTCATTTCCATGGCTGTGCTTTCGTTCTCAGACGCATTTTCGTCCTTTTCCCCTTCCTTTTCCTTTTCCTTCATTCCGCTGGGAGGTACCTTGACAGTCCTAAAGCCTTCATTTAAAGTATCAGCAGTGGCCTTGGAGAAATCTGAGATAGGGTCTACAAGTACCTCTAACATACTTGACGAGTCTGTGGTCGGACTGATTATAGCGATCTCCAATATATTCAGCCCATTACGAAGTCTTATTTTCGATGGGCCTCACCCACTAGGTCATCTTTGCGTTGAGACCCGAAGCCTTGTCCTTCACATATTCCCACCTGGACCTATTATTCTCAGCAAACTGCGTTTGCGAAAGACGGTTCATCCCATCTTGATATTTCTTCTCAGTTGTCTCCGCAGGATCGTGAACGAAATTATCGAGGTACCCAAACGTATACCCCAGACCTTTCCCCAAATATTTCATTGTCCCTGCCACATTCTCCTAGTAAATTTATCGAGTCTCAATATCAGGAAATTACGCAAGCACTTTCTTCTTGAGCACTTAGCTAGCGTCCTCATTCAGGAAACTCTTCCAAACCCCAGTGTTTCTGTATCATAACCTTACAATTACTTTAAAATGTTGTTTAGTCTTTAAATCTATCCTTAGCTCTAAACAGTCCTCGGAAACGATATAACGTTTATAGTCTAGTCAACATCCTCGAAAATATAGCTTATAGAGTTCTTATACTCTCGTAGATGCATAGTCGGGCTTCTTGGCGTCAAAGGCCTTCGAAAGGTTTTAACAGTAATGAAAATTTTGTTTTCCTCCGGGGTTTCGTGATTCTTTGACTCAAGCACTTCAAAAGGGCCTAAATATCATCGCAAGTACCCGTGAAGAGACGGCTTTTTTTGCCCTGCTCTAAGCGATGCAGCTGACCGCCTTGAATTTGAATTATTGGAACTGAGTCTTCGGGTATTGCTTGCCTCTCGTAATCCATTTACTAAATAATGTATTTCAATTTTATAAGGAACTATCTACTGGTAAATAGTGCCAGCAACCTATTTTATCAGTGATTCTCTTCAAAATAAACACACACATCAAATGAATAAAGTTTCGTCATTTCAGCTGTCCAGTTTCTTAATTTCTGACTTTTAAAGAGTTTAGCACTTCTTCCACAAACTTCATAAACTATCCGTCCTAATTTTGCATCATTGCAACCTGTAATTCTGAAATCCTATGCTTACTATTATCAATTTTATCCAACAACTCCCTCAACTGCGGATTTCCTAGCATCTCAACAATTTTCTTGTTCTACCCTAGATTTTTCAAAGAACTCGCAGAGAGTCTTAGTGACTAATCCTCAATATAGTCCGTTTTCACGAAGTCTTCATTACTGACTTTGTCCTGTTCAACTTTGAGAACTGGGTATCTTTGGAGATGATGGGTCTTCACAACGCAAAGAGATTAGTTGTGTTTTTTAAAACAGTCCGAAGAGCAGTATTCTATCGCGCACTTCGGACATCGATACTTTATTTTTCTGGTTCGGCATACTGTACAATTTTTTGGAACATTGGTCGCTTTACTCTCGTTCATTTTTTCCCTCGAATAAATAAAGCCTCTAGTCTCTACTAATCAAGAAGTGAAATCAGAAATTAAGATATAATTGTTACGGATTTTGGTATTTTAATTGATTGATTTAAGCAAGAAATAAATAGAAGTGATCGAACAAAATCATTCGGAGGTAGCTATATATATACAAACATTCAAAAACATCGATCAAAAATAATTTAATGCTATCAGAATTTGCATACGCCAAACTACAGTCCATTCATGGCTAAGAGTACTTTGTCCACAACCTCCCCGCGCTTCTTTCCTCCAAGCGATGCAAATAATGGAGTTAAATTTGCCAGGACCTCCCTATGATGCAACCAACCACCAGAAACAAACCCGCTAACCCGCAAAACTCCAAAAACAACAAAAGTAAAACCGATTCACCCTAGTCTCTACCCATCACTAGCGTCATGGAAACCTTCCCTATTCACGCCATCATCTTCTTCAGTGACAAGCATAACAACTACCAAATACTTCCACTAACCTCCATTAAAATCAATTAACAAACCTACCCTGAAAATTAAGAAGCAATCGAAGGTCTCACCTAATGCAATTTCAACATCTGCTAACTCATCGAGAAACAAATCTAAAATGCCCTACCACTTTCAACAATCTCAAAAATAACCATACTTTCGCCCGAACCCAAGGAAAACTAGGTTTTCTACTTCTGCCTTCCTCTATCCTCTCCCCAGAGGACCCATCCGAACGGGAAAGTTTCTAACCCGAATCCCAACTTTGGTCAAAGCACCGGTCTCCTGTCCTCGCTTGTTACAAATCAAAGTCCGCCATTAACCCACGGGAGCAAATGGTCTAACGACGACCATGAACAAATAAAGAAGCTACTTCTTCAATACGGTTATAGCAGATGGAAACATATCCAGCGATCCTCAGCAAGTCTAGGGGGAAAACTCGATACAAAAAACATCAGCGAGATAAAAGCATACGCTAACTCTTTCCTCCGAGCTCTGGGCCTTTCTCTCCCTGAAGAGTAAACCAACCTCAAAATATTTCTCCAGAAACTCATCTAATAGAATAACCAATAGTTTCAAGAATACCAGCCCAGCATCAAATAATGGGATCAACATATCATGCTCCCCCAAAGATCAATACAATACACCAAAAGACTCCAATTGCTCCATCGGGTTAAAACACTTATTAGGAGATACAGAGAAGAAGAAATGAAGAAAATGACCATCCGTGATCGAAGAAAAGGTACCTTTTTTGTTACATTATAGTTAACTGGGACGGACTGCTCAACTTTATACCCCTCGGACTGCTCTTTGGGCAGAGACCTGCCGTCTGGTGGGCAAAAAAGCATGATGTGGACTTGCTTCTTGGAGTTTATAAGTATGGTTATGCTAACTACATTTCCATCAGAAACGCGAAAGAGTACTGTTTTGCAGAACTGGAAAGATCCCAAAGCTATCAAGATCTACCAGTTGCAGACAATTTAACCAGAAGACTGAAAAAACTGATTAACACCATCGTCAAAATTCAACAAAATCAGGGATAAATTGATTTCGACGATTAAGCCTAGTCGGAGGAGGAAGAAAAAAGCTGGAATGATGCAGAAAAAAAAACGCTATTTAATATTCTCACTGAATACGGAGTCCCCATCAGTAGTGATAACCGCTCTAATTGGGTGTAATTGAAAGACAAAGTGAAGGTTCATGTGAAAGATTTTTCAAAAACTCCTTCGCAAGTCTAAAAAATGGTCTCGAGAATGAGGTGGAACTGCCAGTAAATAATTTCCGACTAAAAACTCAAAGAATAAGTCACTCCCGTGAACGCCTCAAATCTGTCCTTCAAGATATACTTCTAGCAGGCAGTAAAGTTCTGCAGAAACATCAATATCCTGGAATTCATCCGAAGATCCATCCTCACAATATAATCCTAAAGCTTCAAAACTTTCCTGAAAGAGGCCGAATAAAAAGACTAGACCATCCAAAAGGATCATCCCGCATTCATCTAAAAACCCCATAACACCCCGCATTCCCACAACGGAGAAGGAATCGACCAGCAACTCCTGACTCATATCAATAAAAATGGAATAACCCCATTCAGCACTTCTTCCGTCAAACTGAATGAAGCCAGAGTATTCGCCAGAGTCTAATGGCTTTGCGAAATCTTCCGCCAAGTCAAGTAAAAGCTCAGTAACCAGAAAAAAAAGAAAACCACTTTCGACTAATCAAACAAAAAACGAGGGAAGTTCTAAATTCTCAGAGATAAATAAGGCAATATCAAGTTCCCAATCAATATCAATCCTTCACTCATCCTCGTTGCTACCGGAAAAATCTGCACCATCCCCAACTATCATTCCGAACACAACCTGTTTCCCATCGGCTTCACTTCTATCAGGACCCATGCTTCCATGTTCACCCGGGGGGTAAGAACAAAGTATCGGTGCTAGATTCTCTAAGGCTAGGGACGACCAATCTACAAGGTCACCCCGGAAGAAGACCCATAAAATCCGATCGTCAAAGACTCATCAACTGGATGCTGGGTCTACATCTGCCAAAAAGTCAACAATCTCCAATAAAACAAAAAAGAAAAGGTAACTATCAGCGGAACGGAGCGATTTGGATTGCTCGAAAACAATGTAATACGTCTTCTTGAAGATCTCTCAGATGCTTAGAAGTGCACCAAATACAAGTTCAAAAAGAATATGATTGAAAACTCAAACGGTTGATTTTGTATTCTAAATATGCAATTTAGATTTTGTATTCTGAGTATGCAATTTAGATTTTGTATTCTGAGTATGCACTTTAAGCCTTACGTATTATCCAATCGATTTTTTATCCTTGTTATATAACTCTTGAAAGAAAAGGGTTCACCATGTAAGTGAAAATCCCTACAGATTTTATTTCGAAATAATACAATGGTTTTATGCCAGAATCCTCCGATATTTTGCAAGGCATAATGTTTTTCATCATTTTCATGGCTTTGGTTGGGTGTCGAAAAAAATGCGCCAAAACGAGCATATTCTTTTGATTTGAAGGTTTTGAGAACAGCAACGGGAAAAAGCAATGAAGAGGTCGAAATGGTGTCTAAAGATCACCAAATTTGACATAGTTTGCATTGGAGAGGGGATATTGAAAACAGTTAGAATAAAGGTTTAAAATTGAACTTAAACACATGTGTTTTATCATTAATATAATGAAGTAGCATCAGTCATAGCCCAAGAAAACCCGCAATACTGGTACAAATTCTCCTAATGTAGATCCATACCAGTCCCCTTTCCCAAGCCGCCGCAACAATCAAACTTAAAACAGCGCACCAGTCCTCGCTGACCTATCTCCGTTTCCCTTCCCTTTGCAAAACAGAAACAATCAGACCAACTAAAATCCCATCTTGGACCTCTTCATAACTCCTCAAGTCAACCACAGCACCTCCAGAATCAATGAATCAATCATGGGCTCCATCATTCAGGACTGGGGATAAGAAATACAGCTCCATGACCTCTACAATCGTCGAGAATAAGAGGAGGACCCCAGTTCCGAGTAGTAATCTAGCTAAAACTCCGATGAGGACCAAGATATCTCAGAATAGATGCCAAAAATCTAAACTACTCTCGTTCAAGTTCTCGAGGAAAAAAAAGTCCAGATACAGCATTAATCGTCTTAGCTGTAACCCCCACCAATGGCTATCATTAATCCAAAACCCAGAAAAACTCCAAATACGCAAAATACAACATCGAACTCCAATAGCAAAAAAGTAACCTGCAACTGCAAAAAAACCAAATGCCTCAAACTTTACTGTGACTGCTTTAGAATCAATCAAACATGCGATGGCTGCAATTGCTACGGCTGCCATAACACCAGTCAATATGAATAATAAAGAAACAATGCCATTCTCACTCTCATGGAAAGAAATCAATAAGGTTTTAAACCAAAAATACTCTAAAACCAGCATACCAAAGGTTGCAACTGTAAAAAATCGGGATGTCTTAAAAAATACTGCGAATGCTACCAAGCCGGACTCAAGTGCTGCTAACTTTGTAAGTGCTAAGAATGCAAGAACAGACTCGAAGGTCATTCTCATCCCCCGATATAATAAGAACCCATTTAAGGTCAAAAAGAACTCAAGTAGTCCCCAATTATTCTTAAAAACAGGAGCTCCTCAAAGACTGGAAGAAGCACTGCAAAAAAGGAGGGTCGCTTTCACTAATATGCGACGTGAAAATCCATTAAGCTAGTGATTACACGTTCAAAGAGTTATTACAATCTTATTTCTTTCTCTTTCTTGACTATTCATACGAATATGAGTTAAAGCATCAGATTTTTCTTACCAATAATAAATCACAGCAAATCCGTCATTTTACCAATACGGCGAAAATATGTCAACTCCCTCAATTCAAAACTCAACAATCCCAGGAACGAACTCAGGGTCCTCTTACAACAGATCTGGGCAGTATTTCTAAGAAAAACGACGAGGATAAATGAACTAACTCAAAAAGTACCCCCAACAATAATAAATAGTCTGTTGAACAATGTGATTAATTAGCCCTAATCCAAGAAATCCCGAGACGTTGTAAGAAAAGTAATCGGGTATATGACCCTCGGAATGGACGCATCACCCGTATTCTCAGAAATGTGTAGAGCGTCCTATACTAATGACGAAGTCACCAAAAAGATGATATACTTCTACCTAACAACTTATGCCGAAGACAACGCAGATCTTGCTATCATGGCCGTCAATACCTTTAAAAAAGACTGTAAACATTCCTCAGGTAGAGTCAGAGGTCTCGCTCTGAGAAATCTCTGCTCCTTTAAATCCGCAGACTATGTGAATAATACACTTCCAATGGTCACATAACTCCTGCATGATTTTTAACCCTACGTTAAAAAGACCGCAATCATGGGTGTTCTCAAATTATTCTACTTCTAGCCAACCACCATCTACAGTAAGCATGTCTACTATCGAAGCCAACGATGTCATCATAAACACTCTTTCCTCCTTGATTCGTGACAGCGACCCTCTAGTTTCAGTGAATGCACTCCTGGCCCTCAACTAAATCCTCATTTCTGAGGGTGGGGTCCCTCTTACATCAAAGCTTGTTTTTTACCTCCTCCGTAGACTTAAATAATACGACTAGTGGTAGCAAGGCTCCATTCTCGATATTCTATACTCATATAATCCCGTGGATCAAAAAGAAAACTTCGAAATTCTGAACATTCTCTGGGACAAACTGAAACACTCCTCAGTAGCACTTGTCCTGGCGTCAATTAAAATTATAATCAAGCTTGCAAAAGAAAACGAGGAACTTCTGAAAAGCGTAGTTGAGAAGATTAAAGCTCCTCTACTAACCCTCACAACTGGAAGCTAAAACACGGGAAATTTCGAAACTTCTTTCGTGTTACTGACACATATTGATTACGTTATCTCGTAGATGGGAGGAAAACAGTATTATGAAAAAGATTTCAAATACTTTTACTGTCGAGCCGATGAACCAAGCTACACCAAATAAACTAAAATAAAAATCCTGGGAAAACTTGCCAACTAATACAATCTCGGGGATATGCTCAACTAACTTAACGATTACGTCGCCGATATCGACGTCCCAATGTCCAGAAAGTCCATCCAGACCCTTGCCTCGATCGCAGTCAACCTCCCATAGGTCTCTAAAGCTCTAGTAATCAATTTAGTGGCATTCATCCGCCTTTAAAAACCCCACATAGTCAACTAGACGGTCATAGCCTTCTACACCATACTTAGAAAATATCCCCATTTATTTTCAGATGTAAAATCTAGTCTCCTCTAAAACCAGTCAACGATCAGTGAAGGATAATCAATAAAAGCTTTCATCTGGATAGTCGGGACCTTTGCAGACCAAATCGAAGACTCCCCTTACATTCTGGAATAATATGTCAACGGTTAAACATAGTTTCTGCAGGACAGCTTCGAGTAGTATCCAGACTAGATAAAGACCGTAATCCTGACAGAAACGGTTCAAACCTTCCTGAAAAGGCCAGCCGAAACCATTTCTACTCTTAAAAAAGTTCTTAAACTAATCCTACAAGGTGATAGCGTGTCCCTTCTTCTTAAAGATCATGCCTCCTTCTACTACAGGGCCCTTAGAGACAATCCTCTCGACGTCAGAAGGGGATTCCAATCTGTGAATACCGAAATGGGAACCACCAGGGAGGAAACCTGGGGAAGCAATGCCTAAGAAGAATTTAATAACATGTCCATGATCTACAAAAAAAAATAAAACAAGTTCATCAAAAATTTTTAGTATTTCCTCACGATGAGGAACAAGGAACTCGGACTGATCGAGCCCAAATTCCAGTAGGAGGAAGAAGAATAACAGCAAATGGAAGACAAACCAGACATTGAAAGCATTTTCCAAAATTAGTCAGTCCAGTACGATCCTCTCTAGGCTAACAACCTTCAGTAGTCCGAAGGTCTCACTCCTGAGCAATTCTAGTACATTTGGAACGGTCTTTCCCACAAGTAACTCTTCCCCAGTATTTTAGTTCCGAAACAACAGGAAATCTCTTCCAAGAAAACATCAAATATATCGATTAATAAACCATCTAAGACCTGTTCAAAATGTGGCACTTCTACACTATTGCCTCAGCCTAAGAGTAAAATGTCCTCAAATTCTACATGTATGGGCGACACACCGACGGGTCATACATTTGTCTCGAAATGATGCTGGACAAAAACGATAAAAAGTTGGGATTTGTCACCAAAGCAAACCAATAGGAACTGATTCGAGGAGCCAATAAGTATGTCGTTTAGTTTCTAGTAATGAACGAGTTCGTGATACAACCGTAATAATGAGGACGACAGAAAGTGATCTTAGAATTGCATACTTATTTCGAATAAATTGAGGAGAATAATTTGGTAGGTTTGAGGAGTAGATAAGAAATAAATTAAAGAGAATTTTTGCAGATTGAAGGAATGCATTGAAGTGGTGAATCATCTAGCCATCATCATCCTAACGAACTCTTAGTAGTTAATATGGCCGTCGCCGTCAATGTCAGCCTACCTGATCATCTCGTCAACCTCTTCGTCAGTCAACTTTTCCCCCAAGTTGGTCATGACGTGTCTCAGCTAGGCAGCCGAAATCAGTCCATTTCCATCCCGGTCGAAAACCTTGAATGCCTCGATTAGTTCCTCCTATGTGTCAGTATCCTTCATTTTTCTATCCTCAAAATAAAACGTACCTCGCCATCAAAGACAAAAATTCTGGAAAATCGATCGTCCCGTTCCCGTCGGCATCCACTTCATTGATCATGTCCTGGAGCTCTGCCTCCGTTGGATTTTGACCCAACGATCTCATGACCGTTCCTAATTCCTTTATTATCTCGAATGCCTACCTTAGTCGTAATGGAGCCGTCACCATTCTTATCGAACAGGGCAAATGCCTCCTTGAACTAGGCAATTTGTTCCTCGTTTAATTGGTCAGCCATTTCTAACTTTTTTCTGTTGTAGTTATATAAAAAATATAGAATATATTTCTGTTTTTGACCATTAAACCATATCAGACTAGACTCCTCTTTCGATTATATCTTTGATTAATATTTGCCAAAATTGAAACGTAAGCGGCTAGAGTAAGGATTAAGAATCATGTAGAGTATCGGTTCTCATTTTCTTCTTCGAAATCATTGCCAAATAACTTTCTGGCAACCTTTCTCTTATTCAGTTAAAACTATTTAACCAAATCTTTTTCGGAACGCTCACATCTTTCACGATTATCTTCGATATTTCCCCCGTAGGAATTTTCATTCGTCCTTGGAACTCTCTCTCCCTAACAATGACTGACATGTTTGACTCCTCTCAGGTTGGGAAATTTGTAAGGAGGAGTTTCGATATATTAATCTTTCTGTCCCTTATTTGCATCAGTACCCCGCTTTTCATCCTTTTCATCGAGTTTTATCTCATTTATATCAACCATGTCAGGGGCATCCGTTGTAGCATTAGAATTCCTCGACAAAGTATTGAACCACTAATGATTGATTGAATGTTACAAATCCATCCTAGACTTTGGATCTGTCTACAACAGCTGAATTATCAAGTCTTTGGCTTCGTTGCTGATGCTATCCCAGTGCTATCCCTACAATATGTACTCTCCCCTCAATGTCCTCATCAATGTATCTTCAGCAGTTTTCCCGATAAAGGGCATCTTTCCGGACAATCTAAATCGGCAAATAAGTTACAGAAAATAAAGAATACTCCCAATCGCAAAGTTGTCAACCCTGAAATTCGGTGTCTACCCCAGCAACAGTTCAGGAGCGATATAGTTAGGTGTCCCACCGACTTTATCGTCTTTCTGGGCCTTTTAAATCTAAGAGACATGATTGGCAAGGCCGAAATCAATGATTTTGATTTTTTCAGCCTTCTTAAGCCCGGGAATGCAGGGAGACATGTCTTGGTCATCCTCCTTGTAAGTGACCATGATATTCTCGGGTTTCAAGTCCCTGTGAATGATATCGAGCCCATGCAAATACATCACCGCTTGAATTATCTGCCCAATTATGAACGCACTCTCGTACTCGGAAAGATACCTCCTCTTGCGAACATATTAAAATAAGTCCTACCCGGATATGTACTCCGTCACTATGTAAATGTACGTTTTTGTCAATATTGTCTCCTTGTAACGCACTATCTGAGGATGGTTGATTATTCGCATTATCTCACTCTCATTGCTATTGATATAACCCGATTCAGTACCTTATTGCCTTATAAGCATGCTATGTCAGCTTATCAGTTTAAATCGTCTTCAACGCGTATATTTTCTCCGTTGATTTTTATATACACCGGTAAACCACTGAAAACTTACCTGTTCCGATCACTTCTTCAATCCAGTAGTTACTGTTCAAACTGTCTCCTTCAAACATCTTCAACAATCCCAACCATTTGATCTGTGCCGCTTAGCTTTCGAAGTAAAACACGGATTTCCTATACTACTCTATTCTGTGCGACACTTCCATCCCGAACCCCTCTAATCCTTTAACCCCTTTAACAGTCAATCCTGACAAACAGATAACCTTCACGGGCTAATTTTTCTTTTTCCTACTTTAGCAAACTATCAAGGCATCTCCAACCAACATAGCGTATATTTCCATGATTTTCGATCCGAGCTGAGACATCTTCCCCACAAATTCATTATCGACTTTTCCCTACTGCATATAGAGAGGTTGCTAGTTGCGGTACCCCCAAACTTCCTGATGAAACATGGAATAATAACTGAGAAACAGCTTCTGATGAGATTTAATCCACTTCATAAAAGGTTCATAGGTCAATCTAGGATGATAGAAGAAATTTACCTACCAGTTGTCTTGTCGATTTTGTTGTCCTCATAGATTTTAGCTGCAAACTCCTTGACAATGGTGTTCATATTGGAGTACTTAACCTGATAGGTGAGATTGTTGGCTCGGATTTCCAAACAAGTGCCGGGATCCTTATAGTCGATAATGTCCTGATAGGCCTTCTCGAAGTTGGTGGTCTTTTCCTCGGTGTTGGTCGCACGATAGTCGACTTTGAGAATTTTCCTGTCTTTCCTCTCGGAAGACTTTTCGAAGCCCGCGGGTATTTTGTCCTTCACGTCTGACGTTGACTCTATCAGCACCCCATCATCGATCAGTATCTCCTTCAACTCTTCTTTCGAGTAGTTGTAAAGCTAACAAAACTATCACTATTTATATATACCATCTTGGTGAATTGTCTGAATTTTATGCCTTCGCCGCTGCGACTCTAGAAAAAAGAATACA
>JAOWAT010032125.1:0-11952 GCA_028571025.1 Longipedia americana | reverse complement strand
TCGCGCGCGAAGCGCGTCAGAAAATTTTTAGGCTAGAAAAATGCTTATGAAGGCTTTGATGCTTAAAATTTTCTCACACGCTTCGCGCGTGAGGCAAATTCTAGGCTAGCAATAATGCTTGTGTGATGCTTATGTTTTCGGAAATTGGTAGACTAGGATGCTTATAAAAAAAAGAGTATACAGACACTCAAATAAAGTCAAACCACCTAATCTCAGTAACAATCCCTGGTAGGAAATAAATCAACTAATTTTTTCTAGTTCAGGTCTTTATTAACCTTTCATTATCATTTAATCTTCCAAGTAGGCTCAAAAACAAAAAGCACATATTATTCTGAAAATGTGCATTTCATTTTTGACCTTCACTTAAAAGAGAGGACGACAAGCAATAATTTTTTGAATGTCCAAATAACAATTTTCTGGTTTTGTATTATTATTTAATTATTACGTGACATCTAGTAGAATTAATTTTCCAACAACTTTGTAAAAAATTTTGGGAAACGTTTAACAATGAAATATTTTTATTTTTGTGTTTTATTTTACTTGTTTTATCCATGCTGTTCAGAATGGTGTTTTGTGAGAAGCACGAACAAAAGTCACATTTCAGCTCTAACAAATTACTTCTGTTCGTGTTTGTCACAAAGTTTTAATTTATTGAACCTACAGTCAAACATTGTGAAATTACCTCAAAGTGCCCATATAGCAAACGGAATTTTAAAAATCTAATTACTACCCAATTTTCACCCCATTTGACTGTACTATTACTTCCTCCATTTCAATTTAAATAGGGCAAACGTTGTGAGTGTTACGTTTTCCCGGAAAATGCTATAACTTCAATGATTTGGGTAATCATTAAAGTAAAATTTTCTGAGAAAAGGCAACACTCACATCTTTCGCCCTATTTAAATTGATATGGAGAAAGTACGTTTTAACAACACTTAATATTTAACAATGTAACCCAAAAAGTACACTAAAATACATGAAATGGTCTTTCTGTCATAATTGCTACTAAATATTTTTTCTGAAATTTACTTCACAATAGCTTACTTAATTCATCAACAGAGGTTACATTTTCTAGAAATTGAAAATACAAACTTGAAAACTTACTTCTTTGAAAAATGGAAGTTTTTGTCAATCAATGGGGTATGATAATAAGTCAATAATAATGGGTTTCAGCATGGTCTATTGAAAATATAGAAATTTCATCTTTGTTCATTGCGAAATTGCAACTTTACTTAATTTAGGAGAAAAAAGTTCATAATAATTATAATAATAGTGAGGAAAAATATAATTAATATTATGTTTTGGCCATACATCTGAAAATTGCCATTCTTTCCCCTTTGCAAAATATTACTACCTCTGTCCCACTACAGTGTAGGGATTAGTCTTTTAATTATTTGAAAGTGATTTCCCTTCAGTTTAGTGGGACAGAGGTAGTACAAAACACAGCCTTTAATGCGAAAAAAGGTGGAATGGTCTTCATTTTCAGAACGAAGCCTTTTACAGATGCAATTTTAGTGAACAGTGCAGACAAATTTTTGTTTTCTTCTGCCCTTGCCTGCTTTCACAATTTGTTTCGTTGAGTAGGGCCAACAGGAAAAAGTAATAGATGCTAAATTTCATGTTTCACTTAATAATATGAATGGTTTATTATTAATTATTTATTCCTGGTGGTCTTACTCAAGGAAACGCACTCTACAAAACGGGTTGATGAGACACCTAGTTCTACAGTAAATTGGGGTGGAGTGGTACAGTAAGTGACACACTAAGCCAACCCGACTTACGGTAGTAATAATAATTGAGACACGATCAAACACTTTTCGGTTTGAGGTTTATATTCTTATTTAATTTTCATCAAATTTATTAATTCTAGTCCATGTTATCTAGAGGGTAATTTTTGCCCATATTGTCATTTTTGGGCACCTCATTTCAGATGCCCACTATCATCTTATTTGGGTTTTCTGGTAATCATCTTTATTTTTATCATTTTAATGTAACTTGCAAATTCGTTTTATGTTGTCCTTTTTAACACTACGAATTTTATCATATTGTGGTTCCATTTTCATCCACAATTTATTTTTTTTTCAGTCTAGTGCGATATTTGTGGATGCTTCTTTTGTAGTAAATATCCATTTATCAGTTTCAACTTTCTCTTAATTCATTTTTTGATCAAATCTGATCAGTGTTATCTAATACGTCATCTTTTGAGACTAGTGTTCATTCATAACTTAACACTTTAATTAGAAAATATCCTTTTCTTACTGTATTTGCTTCATTAATTTTCAAGACAAAGCTTTTGTTTCTAACTATGCTTCATAATTAATGTGATTTGAGTCAATATTTTTTTCAAAATTCATTTTTTCTGGTTATATCATACTTCAATTTCACTTGTTATCAAAGACAGTGGCAATGATAATGACCATATGTTCAATTTCTGCGACTCTCGCCAGCAGATCTGGAGCAATACCGCCCATGGTCTCATTGGCGAAATCGCAACTGGGAAAGACATGCACGATGTAAGCGGTCTGATCGTCTGGACCCGGGATGTTGACGATACCAGCGGCTGATTTCAGTTGGAGATACGTGATGAAATGCGATCTCAGTTGTCGGGATTGAATCTCGACATCGCGCGAGTCTTTGCCGCAAGGTAACGCCAGCAGTATGCAATGCTCTTCGGCCTGTTGCATTTTCTTGTAGACGCCCGACAACTGATCTTGTTCCAAACGCATACGTTGTCCTATTCTCAAAGTTGGCATCTGCAACTGTTCTTGTGGCATCGGTGGTGGTAAGGAATTCTTGGCCAATTCCTTTTGTCCAGAAACATAATGAAATTGTACTGTGGCATAATCATTCTTGAGCCCCAGAAAGCCTTGCCAAACAACCGGATATGATTCCAGATTGGGCAAGACAAATTCACTGGAGACTGGTGGATGCGGCAAAGATGAGGAGGATGGTGAAGACAAGCGGGAATAGGAATCTGACAATGCTGGTGAAGCAGAAATGTGAGCCGGAGTGGCAACTGCTCCGCTGTAAAGCTCTTCACCCGGTCTGGCCATAGCTGCTGCAGCTGCTGCTGGTGGTGCACGTGGATTGATGTATGGATCTTGCGGCGTGCTTGGTTGATGACCAGGAATTTGATCTCTTGGATTGCCGTAGTATGGACCTCCTCTGCTATGTGCATGTGGAGGCAAAAGAGGTGAATCTGTTTGACGATATGGATCACTGGAGTGAGCAACTGGAGGCAATGCTGCTCTGGATGGAGGTCTGTAATCCACTGAAGGTGGTCTTTCTTCTGGAACATTTGCCGGCCTGGCAGCAGCTCCTGCAAGAGCTTTACTTAATTGCTCTTGCAAGACCTTCTGAGCTAATGAAAGAGCAACATGTTCTGGATGACCCTTTTGCAAGAAATGCTGATAGTACAGAGACAATTCTTGCCTTGCAGCAGCCTCCTGTATCCTTAATATCTCCATAGCTCTTGGATCATGCGAATAACCAGGAGCACCTGAAGTTGCTGTTGATGGAGCTTGATAAGCAGTGAGGGTTGTGGGAGGCTTTTCCTCTTTGACTTCTTCAACTGGTGTTGGCAAAGTATTAGAAGTAATATGTACTTGACCAAATTTCTCTCTAGGTTTCAAGTATTGTTGTGGAGTAGTCATAGGTTCTTGCTTTACTGGCTGTGGTCCCATTTGATACAAAGCAACTGCTGCTTCCAATTCCTTCTTCTTTAGCTCATCACTCTTGTTGATCAAATTGATTTCTTGTTGCTGTTGTGGCAATGGATGTTGTGGTAATCTAGCCATAGAAGGTGATGCTCCTGAAATCGCAGGAGTGATGCTTACAGAGGATCCTGCAGCTGTTGTAATGTATGACCTAGAAACTGGTGTCATTTGCATTGCAGTTGATGAAAGTGGCAAAGGTTGATTAGGCAGCATAGGCATTGCCGATGCAGAAGACATAGCAGCTGTTAACGGCACAGGCTGAGTTGGTAAAGATGGAACTGGTTGTGTCGGCAATGAAATTGTTGTTGCTGCTGCTGTTCTTGGAGATGAATGGGGTGGCTGCACAAGTTGCGGGTGTTGTTGCTTCTGAAGAAGGTTTTGCTGTTCCAATAAAACTTGTTTAGGCTTCTTAATTTCACTGTGTGGAATGGGTTGTGTTGGCAACAAAACAGGCATTCCTGATTGTGCAGATGTTGCAGTAGATGAAGGCCCTGTTGGTTTTGGTGCAACTGTCAAAGATGCTGCTGCAGCAGAGGCCACAGGTGTAGATATAACTTGTCTCTGAGGCAACACTGTGGGTTGTGGAGTAGGTTTCACGTGTGGTGTTTGTGAGGTCATCATAGACGGTGGCAATGGTCTCATTGATGTTCCAAAAGTGGTTGATGTTTGTGGAGGAACAACACTGGAAACAGGTTGTGGTGGAATGGAAGTCATTTTCTGTGGTATGGCTTGAACAAGAACATGACTTCCTGAAGGTGTTAATGCAGCTGAAGAGCTAAGACCACTTGGCAAATGAACAGGAGCACTTTGCGATGAAACCGCCGTTGCTGTGATTCCAGATGGAACATGGATTGGGCTTGTGAGTGTTTTAATGTCTCTGCCAGGAATGGAAGTTGTAACAGGAGTCAAGGTTGCACTTGGTGGTAATTTTGGTTGAGCTTGTGGTAGCAAAGCACTAATTGTGGTTGGAGACTTTGTTACCATTTGAAGTGGAGTCGAAGAAACTGTTGTTATTGACATAGAGGAAGATGACTCTGTAACTGAAACAGCAGGTGTAATAATAAGTTCAGATTTAGAAGCTTGTACTGATGTAATTTGAGTGACTGGAACAACTGGTGCAACTGACAATGGTGATGATATAAGACCTGTTGTAGGTGACATAAGACCAGTTGTTGGAGACATGAGACCAGTCGTTGGAGACATAAGACCAGTTGCAGGTGACATAAGACCAGTTGTAGGTGACATAAGACCAGTTGTAGGTGACATAAGACCAGTTGTAGGAGACATGAGACCAGTTGATGGAGAAAGAGTTGATGCAGCTGATATCTGAGCAGCCTTCTGTGCAGCTTCCTCTTGCTTGGCTTGTTCCAAAATGGCCTTGATCTTTTCTTCGGTCTGAGAATTGTTTTCAGTATCTGAATCTTTACTTTTACTTCCAGTGCTTCGTCTTTGCCGCAAAATGCCTTTTGGTGATTTTGCAGCAGCTGTTGCTGGAGATAATGATGCAGTTGACTTGTCAGTTGCAGGTGATACTGATGCTGCTTTGTTCTCATCACTTGGCAGAGTATCAGTCTCATCAATCTTAATTTGTAATGCTTCAGTTTTGTTAGTTTCCTCTTTGATTGGTGTTTCTACAGCATCTTCAAATTTAGGAGCCACAATTGCTGGAATGCTGCTGCTGCTATCTGAATTTCCATATGACTTTCTTTGCCTTCCTTTTGCTGGTCCAACAGTTTCAGAATCCTTGCTACCAAAATCATCATCAGGCCAATCAAAGATAGACATGGCTGGTTTTGTCTTTTGGAAAGAATCACCTTCTGCTGAATTTGACTTTCTCCTAGCAGAGATGTTCTGTGGTGTAACAAGTTGACTTGCAGCACCTCTAGCACCTCTTGATCCTCTTCCACCTCTTGATCCTCTACCTCTTACAGGAGTTGCAGCAGTCAAGCCTTCAACTTCTGGAGATGATTTTGCATCCACAGCACTTTGGGCTTCATTCTCAGAACTACTGCTCTCACTTTGCCTTGGTCTTCCTGGGCCGCGACCTCTGCCCCTCTTAGTAGGTGTTGCAATTGCAGTTGTAGCTGATGGCACTGCTGACTGATCTGATGCGATTGCATCACCACGGCCTCTACCACGACCTCTTCCCATTGGTGGGCGACCTCTTCGGCCAGCTCTACCTCTACCAGAGGGTTTAACCATTTCTTGTTCATCTTCTGATTTTTCACTCTGTTCAAATGATTTCCTAATTTCTCTCTCAATATTGTCAATTGATTCTTCATTGTCAGTGTCCACTTTGGATTTAGCTGTTTCTTTTACCGAAGATGCTGATGATTTTGCACTATCAGTTGAAGACCGTTTATCAGCCAAAAGACCGGGCATGGCCTTTTCTTCAGACAATCTAGCTGGAGATTGAATATTGCCTTTTGCTTCAACTGTCGTTTTGGGTGCCAAAGTTGTTTGTTGAGGAACAGATTCAGTTTTCAATTCAGTTGGTGGTGATGGTTGCAGCTGGAATTGATCTGGTGAGAGTTCATCAGTCAATCCAGCAACAGCTTGAGCAGTTTCATCTTGCATATCCACAATACCTGCAACAGCCGATTGGGTTTCATTTTCACTCGCACTGGCAGGAATAATTTCTTCTGCAGGTGCACTGGATTGAGTTGCATTTGCACCTGTTGTGGGTGCAACATGTTCTTCCTCAACCAAATTGATCGATGGTTCATCATGAATTGTGGAGTCAAATGATTCTCCCAATAAGACATTAACAGCCTGATCAGTTTCTTCTTGAGATATAACAGCTCTTTTGCTACTTGATGGTTCATCTGGCTTCTTAATTTCCTCTTTCTTAACAGTTTCAGGTGTTGTTGGTTTGGGTGCAGAAGTTGCAGAGGCAGTAGAAGCAATGCTTTCATCAATCACCAATTTTTCATCATCATCATCTTCTTCTTTGATACTCTCAGTAATGCTTGCAATGGATTTCTCCAGCTCACTTTGTTCAATGTCTGTTGAAAATTTTCTTTCGCCAATTTTGACTTCCACATCTGATTTTGATTCAGTTTCTGATGTTTCCTTGAAAGAACTATTTGAAGTGATAACAGATTCAGATTTGATACCTTCAGCAAAAGCACCAAAATCTGATGGACCTTTTGCAACAACAGTTGGAGTGGTCTTAGAAGAGGAAGAAGAAGCTTCCTTAATCAAAGGCTCAGAATCAGAGCTTGATGAAGATTCTGAAGTTGATATAATGCTCGGCTTGGAAATTTCTTGCACTTTTGGAGTAACATTTGGTGAAGCAAGAGGTTTTGGTGACAGCAATTTTGGTGAAGGTAGCTTTGGAGAAGGTAGCTTTGGAGATGGCAACAACTTTGGAGAAGGCAACATTTTTGGAGAGGGCATCCTTGGAGATGGCATTTTTTCTGTAGCAACAGAAAGAATTGGAGGTGATGGTAATTTTTGTTGCTTGGGTGACAACAGTTTTGGAGATGGAAGTAATTTTTGACCAGGTGATTTTGGGGACACCAATTTTGGTGACTTTGGTGACTTTTTAGACGGTGTCAAGTTGTCAAAATCTGTATCCACAGTGAGTTGATCAAACAAAATTTCTGCCCTGTCCTTTTTACCATGATCAGAATGAGATGACTCTCGGCGATTTCTCTCCTTTTTGTCTTTCTTTTTCTTCTTCTTATGATTACTAATATCATCATCACTATCAAAGTCAAACACACTTGTAGGTTCATCCTTAATAGCTTCTGAAAGGGACATTACTTTGGAAGAGCTTTCAGATTCATTTCGTGATCGTGATGATCCACTTGAAGTTGTAGATTGTCTACGCATTGATGGAGATTTAATAGCATTTGATGTGTCATTATCCAATGCAGGAATTGAAATTGATGCAGGAACATGTTTTGGTGATAATATAGGAGGGGATTTCGGCTCTGATTTGGGTTCTTTGATAATTGGTGTATCAGGCAAGCAAGGAGTAGGTGGGCGAGATAACTGTTCATCACTCTCAGACATTATTGCAGGTTCCTCTTCTTTCAACAAGAATGTGTTCTTTTCAGATTTAATCTTTGTTGCAACAGTCTGTTTAACATCTTTTACCTCAACATCACTGCTATCTGAATCAAACATTGCAGATTTAGAAGTGCTACTTTTGGTTGTGAATGCATTTGAAGGTGTTGTTTTGCTCTTATTCTCTTTTGTAGATTGCCTTCTAACTTTTGTAGCTGATGCAGTGCTGGATGGAACTGATGCTGTAAGAGTTGGAGGCAAGGATTTATCAACAGACGATGTCTTTGAATTCAAAGATGAACTTGTAGAGGAAGATATTGATAAAGTTGGAGGTGTATTAGGAGCTTCATCTTCAGATGATGAAGAACCAAAAATTTTGGACATTTTCCTCTCCAATTTATTGGTGGGCTTAGAACGACTTACACTGCTATTGCTCTCTTTCTTGGTAGACAAAGGTTTGGCTTCCTTATCTTTCTTCTTTTCAGATTTTTCATCAGTTTTGGATTTCTCAGTGGTCTTATCCTTCTTTGATGAGACTGAAGAAGCCATCTTTTCTTTTTCTTTCTTTTTATCAGCTTTTTCCTTTTCTTTTTCAGTTTCACTTTTTCTTCTTTCTTTTTCCTCAACCTCTTTTTCTTTTTTACTCTCCTTATCTGTAGTTTTCTTACTTGCCATTGCTGTTCTAGATGAGGCAGAAATATCTTCCATTTCAGAATCAGAAGACAAATGTAATTTAACATTGTTTTCTTCTTCACTGTCATCACTGGGCTTTTCAGTTTTAATGGTGACTGAATTGGAATTAGAAGAGGAGAATAGAGGTTTCTTCTTCTTTGATTTTCCTAAAACTGCTGCTGTTATAGCTGCCTTGTTTGTTGTGGGTTCTGAGTCGGAATCTGAACTCAATGAGGGCAAAATTGCTGTGCTTGTTTTACTGGATGAATTTGAGGGTTTCTTTGATGGATCCTTATTGGATTTAGAGACAGCGGAAACTTTCTTGCTAGGTTTAGGTTTCTTATCTTCATTGTCAGAGCTTTCATCATCTGTAGAGTCAAGTTGTGTCTTTGATAGTGCAGATTTGGAAGCCTTCTTTTTGTTATTACTATTCTTGGCAGTGCTCTTAATGGACTCTGCTCCTGACTCAGATGTATCATGAATAGCATTAGGTTTGGTTTTCTTGTGACTTTTTACTGCTGGCTTTTTAGTATCAGCTTGTGATTCAGAATCATCAGAATCAAATATTGCAGGCTTCTTTGTTTTTGGTTTGCTACTTTCATCTTCAGATGAACTGGATAAGACATTCTTCTTTTTGGATTTGGTAGTAGATGTTGTTTTGGGAGGTGTTGGTTCAGACTCTTCACTTTCAGACTCACTAGAATCAGCCTTTCCTCCTTTCTTACTCTTTCCACCGCCTCTCCTCTGCTTCAATTTGCTAAACTTTTTCAGTAAAGCCTCCTGTTGACGCTTCTGTTGCTCAATATGATCTCTCTGAGACACACAAGATCGTCTTGCCTTAACTTTATCATACATTGAGACATAGAAATTGGGATCAATAACAGGCTCATCAAAGATAGAGAATTTCTTTGGTTCTTCTTCATCAGAATCACTTTCAGATTCTTCACTAGATGATACTTCTTTCTTTTTCTTTGGTGGAGGAGGTTTGCTGGAAGATTGATCATGCTTCTCATGCTTACTGGGCTTATCCTGCTTACTATCTTGATGCTTATTCTTAGATGACTTGTCATGTTTATCCTTTTCTTTGTTTTTAGAAGAATCTTTCTTGATGTCCTTTGATGAAGAACTACTTTTGTGTTTAGGAGCAGGTGTTGTTTCTTCATCTGATGATACTGGTAAGGGACGTTTCTTGGATGATGAAGAAGAATGCTCACTATGTTTAGAAGAAGACTTGCTTGATTCACTTTTATCATGAGATGATTTAGAAGAATGCTTATTGTCCTTTTCTCTTCTGTCTTTATCCCTGCTGCTATGAGAAGATTTCTTTTCACTTTCTGAACGTGAGGATTTTGACTTTTCATCCAATTTACTGCTGCTCTTATGCTTGTCATGATCCTCTTTGCTTTTGTGACGATGTTTGTCATGCTTTTTCTCCTTTTCACGCTCTCTTTCACGTTCAGATTTATCGGCATCACTTTTCTTATTGTGCTCCCTATGTTCAGTTTCATCTGGTTTCTCCTTTTTAATTTTTGGAATTCTACCAAATTTGACAGAAGAATTTTCAGACTTTGTTTCAGAGTTATTGATAGATGTGGATTGTTTCAATTTCTTAACATCCGGTTCTCCATCACTGCTTTCAGTCTTTATTTTGGGGATCTTAGCCTTGGGTTCCTCCGTCGATTCAGATGACAAAGTACTTAATCTTCTCTTTACATCTTTATCACTATTCTTATGATGATGATGATGACGATCTCTTTCCTTTTCAGTTGAATCTTTATCATCTTTTTCCTTTTCTCTTTCCTTTTCTTTAGCGGCTCTCTCCTTGTCCCTGTCACGATCCTTTTCTTTATTCTTCTCCCTTTCTTTATCCTTGTCTCTCCTGTGATGATGTGAATGATGACCATGATGATCTCTATCACGATGATGATGGTGATGATCTTTCTTTGAAGAAGATGATGATGAATGATCATCATTGTCCCGATCCTTTTTCCCACTGCTGTGATCAGAAACATCTTTGTCTTTTTGTTTCTTATTACTATCATCTGAATGCTTAGATGAATCCTTGTCTTTTCTAGCATGTGAGGATGAAATTGTATCGGTTGCCACCAGAAAGTCTTTCAGTTCCTTATCTTGCTTTTCCTTAAATTTCTTTTGTGCTTCTTTGTGACTCGATTTGCGATCCTTGTTCAATGAGGAAGAAGAATCTTTCAATCTTTTATTTGGATCTTTCAAACTTTCGAGCTTTTTGTTTTCCTTTAACTGATTATTGTGTTTTGGCGTAACTTTTTGAATGATAGTTGGTGCAAACAGAACTTCACTTTTGTCAAGGCGATCGATTTTGATTTCCTTCTTCTCTTTTAAAGGAAGCAAAGGCTCAATTTCTTTTTTCAAAGGCCTCAAAGGCTCTTTGATCAATTTTTCTGTTTTCACATCAATTGTGGTTGATGAAACTGTTCCAGTTTCTTCTTCAGAGTTGAGTTTTGGTGACAGTTTCAAAATGGAACCGATCTCTGGGTTTGTGGAACTCACGGGAGACACTTGAGCAGATGAAGTTTCATTTTGTTGTTGCTTCTGCTGTTGCTGTTGTTGTTGTTCTTGGGTCTTTTTGGTGGTGTTTGTTGGTGCATTTGTTGTTGTTGTTGTAGCTGCAGTAGCTGTTGCTGTTGTGGTTGTAGAATTGTCGAGGGTTTTAGGACTGGATGTAGTGCTGCTTGCTTCACCCTTTTCAACTGTACCTGAAAGTAAAAATAAATAAATATAAAATTAACATAAGTTCATAAATAGATTATGTTACGTTAATTTGGAAAATTCAAACTTCCTAATTAACCCAAATGTACCCTCATTCAAGCCCTAGGATGTGATTTTGTAATTATTGTTGCAATAAAATATTCAAAAACTATTTGTTTTAAAGTATGTTACCATAAAAATGTACGTCTTCTGTTTTCAACTTCATATACACTCTTTTTTTATTAGTTTTAAAAGCAGCCTAACTTAAGATTTGCCAAATTTTTAACATTATTGAAGTATCTTTCTTAACCAAAAATTTTCTCTTTTGAATACTTGTAAGCAATGTACTTTTAGCGCCGAATTGGGTCAAAATGCCTTTTGGTGTAATTCGGAACAGTTGGTCTGAATCGGAATGCCTCTCAAAATGAGTTTGGAACCAAATTAGGCATTTTGAGAGGCGTTCTTATTTAGACCAACAATTCCGAATTAGACCAATTGACGTTAGCTTGTTTGGAATTTGACCATCAAAATTGATTCAATGGAGAAAGCTCTGCGAAGAAATTCTATTTCTTGCTTCAAATATATGAGGTATTTTGACAAATTTTAACTGCTCTTTCAGGCTTCTTCCCCGGATTTCAGACGTATCAAATGCCTAAAAATTTCGTATTTTTGAGTTTTTGCGTTTTTGGAGTTCAGTTTTTCGAAAATTTTGCTGAGTTTCTGGAATATTTTGCTGAGGTTTTTGAAAATTTTGCTCAGTTTTTGGAAAATTCAGCCAAAACTTGGCAAAATTTGGTGTTTTTGTTCAATATTTGTTAATTTT
>JAOWAT010032014.1:0-11957 GCA_028571025.1 Longipedia americana | reverse complement strand
TATGCGGAAATTGAGAGTTAAGATAGCATTTTCAATGAAATTACTACATAACTGAAAACTTAAAACGCTGTTTTCTCGAAATTATGCAAAAATTTTAATTGCCAAAGTCCGTTGCGGCACCTCATATATCACTCAATAAAATTCATTGTGATAGAAATAATAAAACACATCCATACTTTCTAGAACTAAAAGTAATTTTGACTTAGGAGAATAGAAAGTAATTTTGACCTAGGAGAATTAGATCACTGCGAGTTTGAAGTATACTTGACAAAAGCGACAAAATGTTGCTGGATTTTGGCTTTTTCAGTTCAGATGGTCATACCAGAAAATAGGTAGGGATATGATATTGTAAATCGATGTCGAAAATACGAAAGCAAACAAATTCTGCTCCTCCATCCATTTAATATTGACCCAAAAACACTTTTTTCTTATAAGTAATAACTTTATAAGCATATCCCAATTTTATTAAGTAAATATGCCTGTAAAATTTCATAAAACAAACCCCGAAAAAACTTATGCTTATATTTTTTTTGAAATTTGGTGTATACATAAATTTTAAGTGGACAGAATAGTGCAATAATTAATATTTGAATCGTCATTACTTCCAGGTATGAAGAGAAAATCTCTCAGATCGAGAGCTTAGAGGCTCAACTGAAGAAACTTTACGCGATCGTGGACAACCTCGTTCATTGCCGTCAAGAACTGGCCATAGCCACTGGAGCGTTCGCCCAAAGCGCGGCTATGTTGTCAAACACGGAAGAGGCACATACGCTCTCAAGGGCGTTGGCGCATTTGGCGAGGGTGGAAGAAAAAGTCGAGCAGGTCCATCATAAGCAAGCGGATGCTGATCATCTGTATCTATTCGAACTCATTAAGGTACAGTCAAGGTTTTACAATTTTCTTTCACCTTCAGACAAACATAGATTTCTTTTTGCTTTTGAGGCATAGGAATGGGTTTTCATAAAATTTTCAGTCAAGTTTTTTACAAATGGTTCTTTTTTCAAACCGGAGTTTTTTTAAAAAATTCCAAGGTTTTCTAAATGTCTGAAGGTATTTTGCAAATCTCTGAAAAAGCCAGAAGAACTTTTCTCTATTGGCTGTTAATAATTAAATGTTTTGTAATTTCAAAAATTACAAAATCAATCAATGAAAGATTTTATTACGTCTTACAGGCTCTTTCGCAGCTTCTAGATTAATCAAATACCTAGAAATTTTGTATTTTGGAGTTTTTGAAATTTTGAAATTGAGTTTTTATGTTTTCAAATTGAGTTTTTGAAAAATTTAAATTGAGTTTTTGAAAATAACTGAGTTTTTTTTAATATTTGACAAAATTCAGAAAATTTTACCCAAATAGTGTTCAAAAAGCTCATTTTTCTTACAAACCTTGAGATTTTTTGCATAAACTTCAAGAAAATGGCAATTCTTTGTCTACAGAACTTAGAAAACAGGACAATAAATGCTTTAAATTCAGTACTTAGAAACTTTTTAGAAGCTTTAATTTCTAGAAATTTTTATCTGCAAGTTTTTGGCTTTCAAATTGAGTTTTTCGATAAAAATCGAAGTTAAGTTTTTGTGTTTTCTGCGAAAAAAAGCCTGTCTTAGTGAATTGAAAGAACAATCTGTTTTGATTTTGGCAAATTTTAAATTTTTACTCGCAATTTTTTGTACAATCTTCTTGCCATTCCAGGATTACGTTGCCCTGATCGCCTCAGTGAAGGACACCCTCTCAGAGCGAGCCAAAGCCTTCCAGAACTGGCAATACGCGCAATCCATGGTCATCAAGAAGAAAGAACAGCGCGCTCGCCTGGAAATGGGCGGAAGGCACGACAAGATACCTTCGGCCAATGAAGAAGTGCTGGAGTGGGAACAGCGATTGGAGGAAGGACAGGAGAATTTCAATAAGATATCCGAAGTTATAAAAGATGAAATCGATTTGTTCGAAAGATACAGGGTCAAAGATTTCAAATGTGCTATACTTCAATATTTGGAAGCATTAATGGGTGCCCAGTTGCAGATGGTCAAGCATTGGGAGGAATTTATACCCGAAGTCAAAAATATTTTGTTTTAACTGATATTCCCTGTAAAAGTGTACAAAATAGGGTGTTATCAAAATACAGTACTTTTAATACCAAAATATAGCTAAAAGGATTGAACAGATTGTTCCACCCTGTTCCGTAACACAGTTTCTTGATAAAACAAACCTGCATGGAGCTGGACAGAGCAATCCATCCAACCATTTAAGCTATATTTGCGTCTGGTCGATTTTAAGAAACACCCCAACTTTGCTCATTTTCACATGGAACATCAGTTAAGTTTTAAGTTTCTTTTAAATAAGAAAATTATTCCATTTTATCGTCAGACCTTCTAATACTCTTAGCTTTGTGTTGATATAACCTTTTTCTAAAGATGAGACCTTCATATTTAAACATTTTAGCCTGTGACACAAGAAATGAGCTTATGATTTTCAATTTCAGATTTTTCTAAATTGAGCCCAATATGGGTGGTTTGTAAAGTAAGTCTAGTCAGAAAATAATCAGGTAATCTAAACAAATCTAAATACATTTGCATACAAATGTACTTTGATTAATGTATCCAGGACAGTTAATTTCTTCAGAATGAATTCACTTCTTCATTCACTTAAAATTAGCTTAACCACGGTAGAGCCAATTTCAAATGAACGGAGTTGTATAAAGTTCAATATTTATCATTACCATTTCCAATACGAATTACCCAATTATTGTGATACTGTAAGAATTATGTATGCTGATACTGTATTTGAATAAACATATGAAACTCATTCATTCAATACTAATCTTTTACAAGTTCTTCTGAATGTTCATTCTCGGACCCAAATTCTACGAGGTCTAATTACAGGAAAAATTAAAAATTTTACCTAAAAATTCTTGCAAAAAATTACAGGTGATGAAATTTGGTACCCTAATTACTCGTTCTGTAGAACAGTGATAGAAAAAAGTACATCCTCTATCTCAAAATCCCACTCATTGCTGATGAAATAAGGAGAAACCTTTTTTAGATTACACCATTATCTTCAATCCTTACATTATTACATTTTGCTTGTTCATTCGCAGTATGAGGGAATCCCATGCACACTAAAAAGGAACACCTACTCGTATCAACAGTGTGTTCATAACTACGAATGTGTAATAATCTAAAACAATAATCATGTCCAGTCAAAGTAATAGTTTGCTTTAATCAATAATGCAAAAACTAACGTCATTTCGCAAATAAATTGTGATCATTTGTGGAATAAGTATTCGAAAATGCTAACATTATGAATCTTACAAATAAATACTCAATAATTAGGATTGAAAACTTCAAAAATGTTGATCTCAATGAACTTGAAGATATTGAGGATGCAGTTTTGGATGGTCGATCTTTACTGCATTCTGATATTCTTCAACATTTATCACCCATTCAAAAATGCCTTTCCAGGACTAATGTTAAACATTTCTGGATCAATTGTGTATCAAGTCATCAGTTTATGGAAATCAAAGAACGTATCAGGAAGTCTTATTTAGAAAATGGATCAAATTGTGATGATCTACTCAAATTGGCAAATTTTTCTACGAATGAAGATCCGGAAAAAGCCTTTGAAACTAGTCAAAAAGTGGTTCAATTTGGGGCATTGGTGAAAAATCTGAAAGAGCTTTGTGATGCCCATCCTGGAATAGTTCGTGACTCCAGGGGTGATTCCACAGTTAGCAAAATTCAAAAGAGGAAAGCTTCAGTCACTGAAAGCAAAAATGATGTTGACACTCACGCAATAGCTTCAAAAATACCAAAAGCTTATCATGACCAACGCAGGGCTGATAAGAAAGTTTTCAAAGCTTTGAAGAAATTTCAGGAATTGGGGAATAAAACGATGAGGAAAGGAACTTGCTACATGTGTAGGACAAAGCAGAATTTGAGCCAGAGCAATAATTGTGAAGCATGTCATAAATTAAATGGTGAAATGAAAACTGCCAAAGTTGATTTAACTGGACGATATGCTGTTGTAACTGGTGGAAGGATCAAAATTGGATATGAGACTGCTCTCAGGTTGCTTAGGGATGGTTGTTATGTTATCGTCACCACTAGGTTTCCATGTGATGCTATTAAAAGATATGGCAAAGAAAATGATTTTGATATCTGGAAAAATAGATTGAAAGTGATTGGACTCGATTTGCAAGACCTGAACTCCATTGAGGAAGCAATTGATTTCATCCGGTCAAATGTTCCTCATCTTGATATTCTGATCAATAATGCTGCCCAAACTATCTACAGACCACCACAGTATTACCAACCATTAATGCAAGCAGAATTAAAGACCCTTGCTGCATTTTCAAAAGATGAAAGGAATCTGTTGACAAAAGTACCTGAATACAGTAATCAGTTACTCGCCATTGAAAGTCATTTGAACCCTGAAGAGGTCAAATATTTTCCTAGGGATAAATTGAATGAGCATGGTGAAAATCTCGACATGAGGCCGAGAAATAGTTGGACTTATAACTTAGATGAAGTCCCCCTCAAAGAATTCTTACAAGTTCTAACAATCAATTCGGTTGGGCCATTTATTCTGACTTCTAAACTGAAACCTCTCCTTTTGAAAAGTCCCTTTAAACGAAAATTTGTTGTCAATGTCTCGGCTATGGAAGGCCAATTTTCCAGGATTTCTAAGGGCCACCGACACCCTCATACAAATATGGCCAAAGCCTCATTGAATATGATGACAAGAACTTCTGGATTGGAATTCCAAATGGACAATATTTTCATGACGGCGGTGGACACCGGATGGGTTACTGACGAAAGGCCTTACTATCAGGCGAAACATGAGGAAAATGAGCATGGATTTGTGCCCCCTTTGGATACCAAAGATGGCGCTGCTAGGGTATATCACCCCATTCTGCATGGATTGGACGAAGATAATCAACCATACTTTGCTGTCTTTCTAAAAGACTTCGTTCCTGCAAACTGGTGATAAATTAGCAACGTGTACTAGTTCAAGAACTGACAATAAAATTGTCTAAAATAAATTTCTAAATTCTTTGAAAGCTCTTCAAATGCAAGTTTGTTGTTTCAAAAATTCAATTTTGTGAAAAATAAATTTTAAATGTAACATTTACATAACAAATATATCAAAAACTCGTAATTTTTGGCATTTACACCATTAAACATTTTAAAATACTTTGTAAATAGATGAGACTAATTTTGGCCAGAGTGATGCTTGTATGGTGTACAATTATACATATTACAAATAAACCTTATGCTTTAATTTTTTCATTAAAAAGAAAATTTATTACGCCACCTAGATTATCGAACACACAAGAGAATGAAAAATTTTAATATGGAGTCCAAAAATAAATATAAAATTCTGGAAGTATTTCATTGATAAATAGTGGTTTTTCTGTTCAGTATTATTGATAAATTCTTTTACGATGAATATTGTTTGAGTCAACCATTTGAAGTTTCCTTCAGAGTGGCTTTTTTGGAATGTGGGACATTTTCTTGCGATCTTATTCCATAAAGGCAGGCGATTTTGAGGCTTGATTTTCTTGTTCGATGTTGATGAGAGGCCATAAAATTCCTCATTTGTTGTTAGAATCAAGCCAAAAGATTTGACTTTGAAGAATAGGCCAAATAAAAAACCAGAGCAGCAAGAACGGTGGCCAGGAGTTCGGAATTGACCCATTGGCCCATGTAAGCTCCTGCGTAGTTGACGGTGATGGTGACCAGGGGTTTGACGGAAGAGGCGTCTTCTCCGCGGTCCAACACGCGCTTCACGGACGCGTAACCTGGAAATAGGGAAAATGTATCAATCACTACGAGATAACCAACATGTTTGGGAAGTATATTCCCAATTAGTTGCAGCTAAGTGCTTTGGTTTTTTCTAGGATCAATTGAAAACTCAATTTTTGAGCTACTTGGTCTTACCAGAGGAAGCTCTATCTTCTTATTGGAGCAAAAAATAAGATTAGTGAAGAAGAATTTGGAAAAATGACAGCAATGGTCAGTTCTGAGCACTCCAAATTCACTTCAATGGATGGGGCCTTATTAAGTGAAAGAAAGCCTGTACTGAAGTAAACTTGAACTGCCCATTGCTACCCCAAATCAAAAAATTTTTAAAATGTGTTTGATTAGCAATTGGTTTTGGGTCAAAATGCATCAGTTAAGACTACTCCCCGAGGGATTGGAAGCAAAATGTGATTTAGTCCCACCCCTACTGAAAGTGGATACGTGCATATCTTGTCTGCCAAACGGGTAGAATCTTTTATTTCAGAAATGTCACTAAAAGAATAAGCTCCCCAAGAAGAATAAGAAACGTAATTTCTTAGCTGCCCCCAACACAAATGCTATTAATTATTTTTAAATCCAATATTGATGATGAGCATTGTACGTATGAAAACACAGCTTTCCATACATGTTGATTCTATTGAAAGAAAATATGTTCCGATTTCTGATGCACATTCAATATTTTCAAAAAGTTTTGTAAAAACAGAGATTTTCCAAAAAGTATTTTTTGCACTTTTAAAAAAGTGATGAGCCTTTTTTGGTGAATTGGAAATAGCCCAAAGGACTTGTGATGTTCTAATTGGAATTTTTAGGGTCTAGAATAATTCCGGTTCTAGACCCTGTCCAAAAATATATCCAAAAAGTCTTCTCTGCCTCACAATTTCACTCCAAAGAGGGAGCAAAATTCACTCATTTTTCTTCTTTTCACTGAATTTTTCAAGTTAAATTCTCAGAACCTCTTCTGAAGGTAGACTCTTATTTCAAGGATGTTTATTTGTCCTTTCTGCCTAGATTCCATTGTTTGAAAGGTCAATGAACATTTTTAGGACAAAAAATAGAAATATGTGTTTTGAAGGCATATCAAATTTAAATTCGATTTAGGAGAGGTGTGATTGCATGATAAATTCTCAACGATATCATCAAAACATTTTTTAAACATTCAAAATTCGGGATTTTTTAAAAACTTCAACCATTTATGTTTTAATGCTCACCTATTTAAGAAATGTATAGCAAAAATTTAGGGAAACCTGAAATGTTAATATTTACAGCTTGTTTGGAAAGAAGTTATGCCATTAAGTAAAAATCTTCATGATAATCCTATTTCATCTGTAATATAATGCTATAATATCAATCATCAACTATCCACATTTATTGTTTTAAAACTTAGACTTTGATATTTAACCCTTATCAAAAATCTTGGAAGTTGATTGATATGATAGCATATATTTCAATGTTATAGAGATCTTTTACTCTATAGAATGACTCTTTTCCAAACAAGCAATAGAAATTTTAGATTGGATATTTTTCGGCAATCATTTCTCAAAATTCATAGATCGAAAAATGTTTGTTCGTGATCGAAAAATTATTTACAGACAACTGTAAAGGATGATTGCCCAAAATAATTAGAAAGGAAATCGTCAAATGCACTCAAACATTCCGATCAAAAATCGGTCTTTGTGCGTTGTGTCATAACTTTATTTGAATGCCCAGAATTGTAAAGCGGTGTTCAAATAAAGAGTAATTACGGAATGCACCTTCTGCTTATTGGCGCAGGTGACACAGGGCGTATTTATGGGCACAGGAAGAGAAAACACCAAAAATCTTAATTAGAACGGAAATTTGTTTTTGGTTTGGACAAGAGTTACTGCCAAGAACAAAAGTAGTTGAATTTGAATGTTAAAGATTTTCAATTTGCATTTCAAAGTTGAATCAGAGGAAGGAAAGAAACAAATTAACATTTTCTTTTGCGGGAAACCACATTGTGTAAAAATGAAAACCAATAAAAAGTCAAACTTAATTTCATTGAAAAGTTGTGTAAGTTATATATTTGACTAAAATCTGAACTTTGAATTTTGTAAGAATTTGATTATAAGAATTATTGACTTATATTCAATAATGTCCTGAAGTAGTTTAGATTTTCCTTGAATAAAGATTTTATTTGTTACTAAATAAATAAGCATTGATTTGAATAAATGGGAAGTGAAATTTACATATTTAGAAGTGTTTGCTGAAGAAATATTTCCAATTCTATATTATACTCAAAGATCACATTTTTAAAACGATTTAAATATTGACAATTAATTTTTTTCTCAGAAGGCGCTAAAATGAGATGTTTGAGACATCTGTTATCCATTTTTCAAAAATTATGTTTCAATTCTTCATTCATTAGTTTGTATTACAAACAGATAAAGTTTCAGTTAATTTCTATGGCTAATCAGCAAAAAGACTAATTTTCTTTTTACAAAAATTAATGATTTATTGACAATCTTGCACTTGTATTTATAATGAGATTCTGATGAAAGTTAACGAAAAATCACATCAAAGAATGAATCAGATATTCTCATAACCAGACTATTATTATATTACTTTTCAAAAAAGCAATTAGACTGTCGTTATTTGCATTTTGAAAGGCCAAAATGAAGTTTATTGCATTTTAATTGACCTTTCTAATTATTGGATATTATTCAACACAAAAAATATGTTTGTTTCGGACTCAAAAATTTGAACCACAGTAGGTAATAACTTAGTGGTTATACAATATTCCGATATATTGGAGTATTCTGCATTAAGATTTTAATGGAGCTAAAAGAAGAACATCGTTCCTATCCTAATAAATAAAGAACAAGCACGAAACCGTGCACCAACTGCTGTCATTGATCATTTGAGTGAAAGAGTGAAAGGATAATGCCGCACAATGCTGTGTTTCATGTAAAATGCGGTATTAGCCATTTAACATTGATTTGCCATGACTGTGGTACTTGAATTTTGGTTTCATAAGAAAATTTAGATAATTCTATATTATATTTATGGAAAGCAAACATAAAAATTCAGATATCTTTGTTATTTTGGCAGATAATAACATTTAAAAAGGCCTCTTAGAGAACTCCTTCATTTTAAGGCCATATGAGACACCTAGTACATCAAAAATCTTGCTCCAAAACTTTTTATGATATTTTAAGCCATTCCAAAGAAATTTTGAGAAATTTCAACTTTTTCTGATCAATTTGATTTTTTCGGGAAAGTACAACATGCACATTGCGCATGCTCAAAGTCCCAAAATATATCAAGACAAGAAAATTTCTTGAAAATAAATATAAGAATCATTTTTTATCTTTATTTTCTTCCCTACATATGATTTTTGTTGTCTGGGGTGTGAGAAATGCCCAATTTTGCTCATTTTTTGTTCAAAAATGTCAAATTTAAAGGTGAAATAGCTCAAAAATAGAGCAAAGTCAGAAAAAGGTTATTTATGAAAACATTTTAAGAATTATCTA
The DNA here is from genome assembly GCA_028571025.1 of Longipedia americana. Classification (NCBI taxonomy): domain Eukaryota; kingdom Metazoa; phylum Arthropoda; class Copepoda; order Polyarthra; family Longipediidae; genus Longipedia; species Longipedia americana. The sequence goes on along the minus strand of JAOWAT010032014.1, from coordinate 2,673 downwards.
TATTTTCACCCCCAATTGGTTTCCAATGGTTTCTCATAATTTCTCATTGACTCCTGGGTACCTTCAAATCCTAACTCTAATTTCTAAGTTTTCTGAAAAAATCTCAATCAAAAATCAATTATTTCTGTCTTTTGGAACATGTCAAGTAATGTGTAATAATATTTGTTCAAAAAAGTTACTCCTAACATCCCTTATTTTGGAGATAGAAAATGGGCCCCAAAAGTTAAGATCCCTTAGTTCAAAATGGATGGGAATATTGGGCAAATTTTTGATTAGCGTAAGTCTCTAAGGTCCTAAAGAACAGCCATTCACTGTTAACTCAATTTCTTTCCCTCTATTTACCACATAACACAGCACTGTGAACTGCTTGTGAAATGAATGTCTCCAGCACCAAAAAAGTTCTTCATTGAACTTTGAGAGCTTCATACAGGATTTGAAAAATTGAAAAATTTGATAATTTGAAAATTTTGAAAATAATGAAAGATTTGATAAATTTGATATATCTTAAAATTTGGAAAAATGTGAAATTTTTGAAGTTTTGAAATGTAAAGAATCTAAAAATTTTGGAAATTTCAAATATTTGGAAAATTTCAAAAATTTGGAAAAATTTTGAAAATTTGAAAAATTTGAAAAATTTTGAATAAGTTTCAAAATTTTGAAAAATTCAAAAATTTTGATAATTTTGATAATTTAAAACCTTTCAATAATTTGAAATTTTTTATATTTTGAAAATTTTGAAATTTTCAAACATTGAAACATTCTAAGTGTCTTCAGTTCTTTCAACTGTCTAGAATCTTTCTGATCATCTCTGAATGTCTGATCATTCATATTGTTCAATTTTCAGAAATGCTCCCAACAAGAACAACAAGAAGAAGTTGAAAAGTGAGGCCTTGACTGCGCCTTTCGGCAGCAGTAAAAAGAAGGAATTAGCCAGTCTAAGACCGGACGTTGCCTTCTTTACCAGAATCTAGATCTCTCTTATTCAAATTTAGACCCTAATTAGATCTTTATTATTTTCTCTATTTACAAGTCACTCGAGAGAATAGACAATTTATTTTTGAGTTTATCAGATAAGCTTTTTTTCTCTCCTTCCCTATTTCATGCAATGTGTCTATCCAGAACAAAAAGAAACTTATTGAAGCACAAAAAATATTTTATTTGTAACTTTTAAAGTTTTGAACTTGATCTTTATGAGTCTGAAAATTAATGAAGACGTCTGAGCCAAGAATGGGAGACATAACTCTAAATCAAAAGGCAGCAAAAAATTCCGCGAAACAGTTGTTTGTCATGTGTGAAATTGATAAATAGAATATTTTAATTGAGGCGACACAGCGGATTTTCAGGCAGAGAAAAAATCGTAAAATTGAGAAAATTGCATCTTGATTTTTGCTTCATCTTTTGGGGCACATCCTGAATCTTAAATTTTACAGAAGGCTTCAGAATACAGTCAATGACGGATATAGCATCACGACGGATATAGTTCCAGTACGGATATAGCAATGTTACGACGGATATGGGAATGTCGCTATATCCGTAGATATGTTGTAAGTTTTAAAAATTGTTGCTATATCCGGCGTCAAATTTGGCGCTTTATCCGTCTGGGCCCTAAAAATGGCATAACGCTATATTCCTCTTCTACTGTATTTCATATGAACTACTGTTTAAATTTTGATATAGCATTGTCTCAGACTGAAAAACTGCTGGGATGCCTCAATTTATTTGGGATTAAAAATATGCTTCAAAAATTGAATTTCTCAACTTAAATACATGTTTTTCGAATTTAATTTGATGTAAAGATCAATTTTTTCAAATGTTAAGAAAAATGAATATCATTATAGCTCAATTTCACTTTAAATATCTCATATTTTGAATGAAAAGGTCATTCTTGGGGTCAAAAATCATGTGAATGTGGAAATTTAGCAAAAATTAATGAGATAATAGACAGATTGAAATATTGTTCTTTACAATGTTAAGTGGGATATGACAAAAGAAAGATACAATGATATTTCATTTCTTGGAATATCATTTGCTGGAAGTGTTAACTTAAAAAAGCAAATTTCAGAAGAAATTAAAGATCGAAAATCTCTTATTTGAGGTTGGCAAAATTTTAATCATAATAGATATTCAAATATATTTCTAAAGCCATAAATAACCTCAACTTTTTACTCTTCTCTTAGTTTGTCGAGCAGAAGCATAAATTTCAATTTGAGTTTCAAAGAAGTTCCGAATTGATTTTTATTTCGCATTGCTTCTAGTATTAGATTTTGATTCTCCCCTTGTTCAGTGAGTGTGAGTGTGGTGAGCACAAAACTATCAATGGGCATTATTCCGTGAGATTAAATTGCCGACGGCCCTTTTATACATTTATTTTTATGTATTTCATCTCATCAGCAGAAGACTACCAAAGAACCTCAATTTGTGATTTAATATGATTGCAAGCTAAAATTGAATTTAGAAATTTTCAATAGTAAATAAACAAACACACAGATATGCACAGACACACACAGATAGACAGACAGATAGACTGACAGACACACACAGACACAGACACAGACACAGACACAGACACAGACACACACACACACACACACACACGCACACACACACACACACACACACACACACACACACACACACACAAACACACACACACACACACACACACACACACAC
>JAOWAT010031903.1:0-11958 GCA_028571025.1 Longipedia americana | reverse complement strand
ATTAATTTCCGGATATAAAAAAGCTAAGGAGTCAAGTCAATTTACTTGAGTGACGCTGAACGCTCATCAAAAGAATAATTGTGACTAGCAAAGAGAAATGTAGTCATTTCATGCATAAATTTTTTCAATATTAATGTCTACTTTTTGAAAAACACGATGATATCAAAATTGGCAATTTGTAGTACAAATGATTTTTAATATAAATTTGATTATCATGAAATATTTTAAAACGTTATAAAAAATGTTGTGTTTAAAATTTTGCCAATTCTTTCAGTAATTTATAGCTTTTCTAAAAATTATTGTTTTTTTGTTTTTCTTCTCTTTTTCTTGTTTTTCTTTTTTGAAAAACAATTTTAGATATTTTGCTAATCTATCACTTAACTAAATTTTGTTATTTAACAGTATTTTGGAAAGAATTTGCAAAATTTAAAAATCCTTCAAAAGGTTCCCATTTATGATCTGCGTAAAAGTCTTCCAAATCTTCACAAAGTTACGTTTTGTGTCTGATCGAATGAAGATGATGAGAATCTAGATTCATTTGTGCAGGAAGCATGCAATAAAAATGAGATTGTGATCGACTTTTTTCGGAAATAAACAGTAAAATGAAATGGCTGAAAAATTGAAATTAATTTTGTTGCAAATTAATAAGAGTAGTTAAATAACATTTTTCATATTGCTTGGGGTGAGGTCTGCAATGAAATGTAAATGTTAGAAGGTTTCATTCTATGAAAATTTGAGCTTGAAATCTGAAAAATGCCTTTTCAGTATTTATGATACAATGAAAGACATCGATACATCGAATGTAAACAAACTCAAATTTTCAAATTATTTTGAAGTAATTTTTTTTCTTTATGAAGTATTTTTTTCTGAGACTCTTATGGATAGTAAAGGGCGATAGAAAAATCATACCCTAAAAATTTGAAGAAAATCAATTTCTGGAATTCCTCAAAAAGCGACTCCCCATTTCATTGATATGCCTATGATTCTTTCGATGTCTTTCACTGTACTTTTTAGACCAAATGTTTAAGAACAAATTTTATAATATCATGGTAGTTGTATTATTGGGAGGGCTCTTTTTGTAGAGTTTCTTAGTTTTCACAAAATTGCTCGTTATTTAAAAAAGTTCGGCTAACATTACCGATATTTTAGAAATAATTCTTAGAAAAAATTGAGCAAATTTTGAATGAAAATTGACTTGCAAAATTATAAAAGAATCCTATTCTCAGTTTTGTATTAATTGCCACTGCTCTCCTGTACAGAAAATGAAAAAGATATTTCAGCAGCCAAAATTATCTGACACGGACCACTCCGTCATTAGCTATTTCACAAGGGTAATGGCAGGTCATGGGATTTTGGTTCATTTCATGATGACGCTGGAAAATGTAAATTTATAAATTAAATGCAAAAATTTATGAATTTTGAAAATAGAATGTGATATTTTTCCCAAGTAAGGTAGTTTTGATAATTTTCTTGTTGATCCAATTTCGATAATAAATGAAATCAAAGCTGAATTGAGATGTTATTCTGATTTTTGTTTAAACACATTCTCCATAATTCCATGGAAGAGTGATTAAATTTTAAAGATAAGTCATTCTAGATCTACCTGAATTAAAACATTTTATTATAGTTTGAAACTTTGTTTTATAGGCATAGACATTTAATTTTGGACATGAAAAGGCATAATTATGTTCTAGAAAATTCACTTCTTATGAAAATTTTGAAAATGCAACTGACAAGGTAATTTAGATTTCATAAATCATGTAATATCCGGGTTTTTGAACAAATCCAGCAAAAACAAGTTTGACTTGAACCAAAAACCTTTGAAGTTAAAAGTCAATTATGTTTTTTGAAGCCAGTTTTTGGTGATTACAAAATAATGCAAAAAATAATTAGCTTCCAATCGAGAAAACTTCAAACAAAACCGGATATTCATAAACTGTCAAGTAGTGTATACTACTCCATCCCATTGAAATTGGCCAAACGCAGAATCCTTCAAAATCACCTACCTTGATCCCAAGCAATCTCCAACTTTCAAACATGTAAGGTAAATACTTATGAATGATTCACAGACTGGAGAATCTGTAGTTTTTGACATTGTCCTTTCTTTCTACCACACCTATCTTGAACTTGGAGAAAACTAGGGATAAAAGAAGGTCATTTTGAAGGTTTTGCGTTTGGCCAATTTCAATAGGACGGAGTAGTACAATTTAATTCATAATATTTGCTTGGAATCGTATTTAACACCATTAGTATTTTCATTCAATTAATTGCCATTTTTATGACTTTTAAAATCAGTTTTGTGATGAAGATTTCCTTAACAAGTCTAAAAGCCAGTACGATCCATTTGAAAGTGGACTCAATAATATTGTAACGTTGCAAAACAAAATTATAAAAACATTTTTTGCAAGGGTGGCTTGACTTGTATTTTTCATATTTTCATTTCTTAATCAACGACCTAGACAGAAAATGAAGGATTTATATTCTTTAATTTATACAACCGTAAGGATTCAATTTACCATACGTCGATATGTGGAAGTTAGAATGAAAATCCATGATTTCACTAAACTTCAATTTGCTTGTTTTCGAGAATCTTTTTCTCACCTGATGAAGAAGTTGAATAGAGCTAATAATAATTACTTTGCAATATTGTGATATACAAAGGAGAAAAAGATGAAGAAGACACCATAACAAATCAATTGATTGTGTTTGCTGTGGAGCATTTGGTAGGACACTATCGATAATAATAAGCTTGAAGTTTTCGCAAATTAAAAAAATAATAATTCAAAAAAATTTTGAAGCATCTATTTAATTTCTCAAGTTTATTGATTAATTTCAAAAACTTAACTTTAACTTTTGAAGAATTTAAAGATTTTAGATTGATTTTATTTCAGAAATATGATTTTCATTGCAAAAGTTTACTTCTAAAAAGCAGTTTGTAGTAAATAAAAACATATCCAATACAAATCACAATTGCGAGCCAAAAAATATTCTTTTTTGAAAACTTTGAACCATTTCCAACAATTTTCTTTTAAATGTAAACTAAATGGTTATTTCAACCCATAATTAGTTTGTATATTAGTTACTGCAGACATTCAGATAAAACATCAACTCTATTACATCCAAGTATAAAATTAAGGATGTAAAAAAGTTGAAGAGTCTTGAATTTTCCAAACAAGGCCTAAACTCTCTTCTATGTACCAAAATATCACTCCCTGATTAAATACAATTCAATTTTTTGCTTTCATGGGTTCCCGAAAGCACCCTCTTCTTATGTAGTAAAATGGCCCAAAAAAGTACAAATTGCTTCTATAGACGACTTAGCTTTCGTGAACCTGTTTTGTGCAAAAAACGAAATTCTGTTTAATTACGAGTTGATCTTTTGGCATATGAAAAATAACTAAGGGGAAGTTGGTTGAATTTGATAACGTTAACTTTTCATTGTTGTGTTTTTTATCTCCTTAATAAAATACACATATCTGAGACCACGCCTCATTATAGCAATAGTGACCGGCCGAGCTAAAGCGATCCTTTCATTGAAGTGCTGAAACATATTGGTTCTTTCCGGAATGAGCACAAATGCGAAAATGACACATTTTTAAATCAATATGTAGTGAAATTCATAAAGAGCTTGAAGGAATTTGGGAAGAGTTAATGCAATAGATTCACAAACTAAAATGTTCCTAATGGTGTTTCCTTGTAAATGCGTCTAAAGATTTAACGACACAATCTGGAGGCATTTTCAATAAATAACACAATTTTTGAGCTCTAAATGTGTCGTTATTTTGAAAAATGTCACTAAATCAAGTGTCGTTAAAGTGAAAGATCCCTGTACCGATTAGGAGCCCTATTATCTTTTGGTTTACGTTTGAGATATTTGGTTTCTTCTTCAATTAAATTGTAACTTATAATTTTCTATATTAGGTAATATCTCTGAGGTTCCATATAGCTGATAATAAAATTCACCGTGGCAATATGAAATGGGATAAGGTCTCTTAATTCTTAACGCCGCATTGACACAATTTTAAATGAACTTGAAATTAAGATAAGAGATATAACCAATTGTCAAAACATGAATAGAATTTTATTTTTAGGTAGAGCTTCTAAAGTCTGCTCATGAATAAGATTGTATTCACTATTTTCTATGCAGACTGTAACCTGTGTCTACAATTGTGAATGCCTCAAGTTGAAATTCTTAAGGAAATTGACGAAATAATATTTTTAGAAAACATCTCAAATAAACTTCTTATGAAATCAGGAACAAGAAATGTCTCAATAAGTCTTTGGTGCTCTGGAGGTTATTCCACATTGTTGCCAAAATTTAGCATTGCACAATCAAATGACAAAACGTTGGTACATCATTTTCAAGATACCATTTGAAAAATTTAGCATAGACATTGCTCCATCAAATGTTATGTAGTATTGTTTTGATGATTTGATTACTTCCCAATTATATCAAGCACATGCACAAAAAGAATTTAACAACCATGATTTGTGGTAGAAGAGTTTCATATAAGAAGTCATTTCCAAAAGGGACGAAAACCACATTTTGTAGGTAGATCAATCCGAAATGTTTTGTTGTTATTTAGGTCTGAGATTCAGGACACGTGATTGACATGTAGCTTATTGAATTTTTGTTACATTTCTCTAAAACTTACTTGTAATCCTTGGAAAAATGACTTCTAACTTTAGCCATGATATGGAAATGAAATCCATAGTAGTAGAAACCCAAAAGTCAACATTTTGTTTTTATTTCCAAAATTGTACTGTATCGGCTGGATTGCTGCAAAACTCTCCCTTGAGCAGGACAGCTCACAAAGTTATGATATGTGTAAGCACTTTTCAAGTCCCAAAAATGTACACGTCATATTACTCAGAAAATTGACTCATACCAGATAAAACTGACACATAGTTCAATTCTTTTCTTTAAATGTAAATTTCATAAACGGAAAATATCCAGAGCTTATCAGAATATGTAATAAGAATATATAATGAAATTTAAAACGTAATTGCACATACATAAATGTTAACTTAATTATTATTTGTAAATTGTCAATAAGTTTGGCTTTCCTATTTTTGGTACTCTTTCATAAATGCCCATTCTGCCATTGCCTTTGCTGTGTTTAGAAATAAACTCTCTTTCATGTCAGTGTGGTGCTGTAGCTGTACAGTGTACACTGTACAGGTGCCACTGCAAACAGAAAGAAAATAAAGGGAAGACAATTATGTGACGGTGAAATCATAGAAGTGAAATTATAAATCAAAATTTTTCATGAATGCCATATTACACGGTTTCCAAATGTAAGTCATTTTTCAATTTATATTAAGAATTATAGAATCATCAAAATAAAACCTATGAAAAGTCCGTAACTTCCACGTGTACAACCTTGGACCTATCTCCCTCCCAGAGCTACTTTTCCTTCCAAGTTGAACGATCTAATAAGTGAAAATTAGATTGCATGAATTTAGTTAATGCAAAGTTTGAATTGCAATGGCAAAGCAATTGGACAAACGCATGTGAGAAAACAGTTCTTAAGCTTTTCAAAAGCAAATGCAAAAATTTGTGTTTTCATCGCTGTTGCAAATGTTTGCAAGAGAATAGGCCCAGATTTACAACAGTGTATGAAGTTATCTAACGGTTTGTTTTGGAATTGCATGAAGTTGACTGCTGATGCGAATATATTTATTGCATTTTGTTTCAATTTCTTCTTGCAAGAAAATTATCGAAAATTTTATCTAAATGGTTATCAAGAAACTTTTTTGTTTATCTATTGGCTTTAATTGTCATTCTTTCCATTGTTTCAAGTTTTCTCCATCTATATACATTTTCTTGATAAATGAATTTAGATAGAGAAGAGTACATTTCCACAGGCAGAGTTTCCAAAACTTTCTATTTTACTTCTATTGAAGAAAAGAACGTTGATACAGTAAAGTGGGAAGAATAGCAATTTAGGACGGTAAATTGTTCAAATGTCCAAATTTCCCCACCATAAATAGCTTTAATCGAAAATATAGCCTAATTGAGAGTTTAATATGGGGTACCAAATCTGACAAAATTTATACATCCCCGATTAATTTTGTTCTATGTATGTCAAAAACCACGAATATACCAAATTTTCAAGTCATTCTGGAACTTTTTGAGATCAATTGACTTCCTCAAGAACACATGTATCTGTCTCTTTTCCTGTCACTCGCAGGCAAATACTAAGGGAATCTAGTGGAGAAATGAGCAAACTAACTTCAATACATGAAGAGAAAAACTAAGACCAATATGTTTTAAATTAGTATTTTACCACCATTTTTGAATTAATCTCCTATCAACATATTTCAGAACATTAAATGATAATGGAAGAGATGACCTGTACCAGCATAGAAATTTTTGGTAATTACATTTTGAAAAAGAGCCTTTCAAATTCAAAGGTCTCTCTCCCATTAAAGTGTTTTACTCTCTTATCTCATGTACGAGCAGGCGTGAGTTTAAACTCTGTACTAAGAGATAGGGTACACAGTCATTCTTGATCAAAGATGACCAAGTCTATACCAAATGTACAGGAAAGTACATTTTTTCTGTGATTTTGGTATTGTTTTCAAAAAGTTAGTGGCTTAAGTTTCTGCAAAATTTTTCATGCAGGTGTTCTTCAATACATATCCTGAAGTGAAATCACAGGGAATATCCTAGATTTGACGAAAAAAGTTAAGATCTGGAATCCTATGATTTTAAGTAATATTTAACCCCCCCCCATTTTCAATGTGCATTATTTTTCTAACTTTTATGAAATTAAGGCAAGATAGAAAATAATAAGGGTTTCAAGAACTAAAGAGGGCTTCTATTCTTTTAGCTATTTACTCATGGGTTGCGTATTTCAGAAATAAATTCGTAGAAAAATTCAGCTACTACCTCAAATTTAGTATTGAAAAATAAGAAAGGATCCCCAAGAACAAGACAACTTTTTATATTTTTATATATATTTATATATATTTTATATTTTCAATCTAATCAAAATTCAGGATACTTTCTGATTAGATATGATCTGAAAAGTGAAACTGCAACTCAGGCTTTGTTTTACGCGTTCTAGGTTATTAAAACAGTAGGAAATTTCGTAAATCGCAGTTTGAAATTTTTTGAGCTCAGTTTTTGAAAATAATTTCTCAGTTTTGGAAAAAAATTAGCAGATTTTCAAAACATTTCCTCAGTTTTGGAAAAAAATTGTCAAAAAAAGCCTGTAACTGTGGATCATAGAATAAAAATTTCATTTCCTTTTTTCATGAAATTGATATGACCAAGCGCGCATGAATGAGAATCATCTTAGTTCAGATGCAAGAATTGAAAAAAAAATGCAAGACTTCCACAGATAAAATTTGGTAAGTGATCTTGGAATAAAGATTTCCATAAAATTAGGGTGTACCAAATTTATCAGATTATTTCGGGAACTATTTCAACTTTACTTAAAAAATATTTTAAGATATTTTCAATAATGCTTAAAGAATATAGCCAAACAGAGATATGAAATTTTGATAAAATACTGCTACTTTGTGCAAAATTTGGGTGACTTTAGAGGGAAGTGAAAGGAATTTTAGGATTGTTCCAAAAATAATTTTGAAAACATTAATAATTAATAAGAGTTGAAGTAATTATAGGGGAATTATTGGGAATATTATTTGGTTATCAAAACTTACTAAAAATTCTTCAGATTATTCATAGTTTTCTCACATTTTTGGCTTGCTTCAAACTTTTAGACACATTTTCAAAATTTTCAATAGCTACTGGTTGGTAGTGGTAGTTCCTTGCCATAAAAACGCTTAGCACCCATTGGTTTTTCCAGTTTGTGACATGGCTTTGCTTCTATTACTAAACCAAATTTCCGCAACGTCGATATTCAGTTTGCTCTCAGTGGCCTTAATTTTTGTTATTGTTATTGATTTCTATTGTGTCGTTTATATTTCTGATAATTTTACTTTCAATTGATTTACTTCCTTTTTACCAGGCGAAGCCTGGTCTTAGAGTGTCTTTTTTCTCCTTTTCCCTTCTCCTTCTTCTTCTAAGACCAAGTTCAAAACATTGTCCTAACCTTGTCAAACGTTTATGAATCTTCCTGAAACGTTCAAGAGCAATGTCTTCTGATGTTCCTAGAAATGTTCTCAATACTTTTTGAAAAATTTTTAACTTTTGGAGCCAATATTTACTACAATGAAATTCAGATTTCCTTAATTCCTAAAAAATTGTCCAATCTTCACCAATTTTTGAGGCATAGACAAGCGCCATTTATGAAGCAAAGTTTGATTTTAAATGGCGCTTGTCTATTGCTAATAATGTGAAAAATAAATTTTCAGAAATTTATGGGTCTAATTTTTTTCACAAATGGCCTAGTTTTGTAATAAAATTTACTACAGTGGAACAAATTAAACATAACTCCAGCAAGAATTGTTTGAATTGTTCTTATTGTGTACAATGTCAAGGAAAATGTAGAAGGGTGTTGAAACATATTTAATGTGTTGTGTGTCATGCCTTGTCTGATTTTGTTTTGTCAAATCATGTCCCATTTGTCAAGGTTCTTCGCCTGGTCCAGAACGGAGTCCATCCTTGTTCTAATTTATATTGATCAATAAAGGAATGTACATATTTGGGATATTTTGGTAGGGAAATAGAATTACCTTCAGATCAACCCATTAGATGATGCAGAAAAAAAAACAATACTCTTGTAATTAAGACAAATAACTTTTTTGCAACTTTTGGCAAAATTTCAAGCTAGGACGGGGAAAGGCATCAAATTTGTGCCGTGAATGAAACAAAGTTCACTTTTCAACCCTTATAATTCACTTCGTCAAGAAGGAAGGATCTTTTGGCTGCATCCGAATTCAATTTGCGATGATATACGATGAAAGTTTTTTCCCGTCTTCTCAGTTTGCTATTAATGCATAAATGTATCAAATTGGGATTTTCAACTTTCCCAAATCACTAAATCAGATTTTATTTATAATCTTCGAAGAAAAAGTTTTTATATTTACACCAAAATGTGAAAAGATATTCATAAATCACAAAATAGCAAAAGATTCGGATCTTCTTTCGCGGTAGATTCTTTTTATCTTGCTTTCTATAAGCAAGTCTCGACTTGCTAAAGGAACAAACAATTATTTGGAACAGAGTTATTTGGAACAAAATCTAGTCTGGAGATGGAACAAAATTAGGAACAGGTCTCGTAACTTTTCAAGTCATTCTTCGAGCTCTCTGTTTTCGGTTCGGACTTTCGGACTGTAAATGGTTTTAAAGCTTTGCTTCGATGGTTGAGCATTAGAAAATGGTTAGAAATTCTGAATGGTGATATTTCTCTGTAAGTAGTGCGCCTCTAATTGTGATAAGAACCGCAATATTTCATTTTTTAATAAAATGGAGTAAACTTTAATATAACCTGTGTCCACAATTGAATTGGAACCTACCATTTCTCAGGAATCTGTTGACATTGAGATATAATATCATCAATCACGTTTAACCATATGTGTCTCAAGGCTAAAAGTTTAAATTTTAAAAAAAAATGAGAAATACTTTTAAAAACTAGAGTAAGTTCAAAATTTTTGAGATTTTTACTTGTTGATGCTCTCACTCAAAGATTAATTGAGGTTTCAAGAAAATTACTTCTTTTTCCTTCATTTACAACTAATTCTTTTGCTTTTTGCGAAATTCTCAAAATCCAAATTTATACCCAGTAAAATTTTATAAGTCCTCCTAGGTAAAATTTTGGAATTTGAGATTATCCCAGAAAGCATAATAGTTAGTTTTAAAATGGAGACAACTGAATGAATTTTCTTGATATCTCAAATAATCTGTGAGCAAGAGTGCCAAGAAGAAAAGATCTCAAAAATTTTGGAATTGCTCTAGCTTTTAAATTTTCTTTAATTTCTTTGAAAATTTAAACTTGAGGTCTTGAGACACATACAATCAAACATTACTAATGACATTTTATCTCATTTTCAACAGATTCTTCGGAAATGGTACCGTAGAGTACAATTCATTTGTGGACACTGGCCACATTTTAGAAAAAATGTTGTAAATAAAAATTCAAACCTTCTGCTCTCTCATAAACTGAATTCATTTCATCAAAACATAAAAATTATGCACATTCTGATTTGTTTTGACAATTTCAACTCAACAAAGACTGGATCCAGAACCCTGCGCGCATGAGTGGATGCATAATGCAAAATACATGAAGTTTTGAGACAGTCCCAAATTGTCACTCGACTTACTACCCTTAACACCTGATCCAATACCCAATGACTCCCTTGTCACCTGACCAAATAACCATTGCTGCCTGACCCAATACCCACTGAAAACTTTGCCACCTGACCCAATAACACTCAACAACCTTGCTACCCAACTCAATATCCCTTGACACTCTTACCACCCAACCCAGTAACCTTGACATCCTTTACACCTGACACAATTTTCCTTGCTACCCAAACTAGTACCCCGTGACATCCTTGCCACCCAAAACAATACTCCTTGAAACCTTCACCCAATCCAATACTCCTTACTACCGGACCCAGTATCCATTGACACCTTACCCAGTATCCCTTCATTTACCTTGTATAATGCTTTAATTGAATAATATCAGAGATCCAGGCTGTCTATCTGGAGAACAATAACAAGAAGGAGAACAACAATTTATGTGAACCAGAGACCTGGTTACTTCTATGAACTGTCACTGGTCTAAATATTCCCCTAATAGATATTTTGCCCAGTCTAGCAGCCTGTAAACTGTAATTCTAGAGAACAATGACAAGAAGGAGTACAACAATTTAAGTGAACCTGAGACCTGGGCACGACTGACAACTTTCTTTGGTCATGGTATTCCATTAGAAAATCTGATTCCTGTTGCAAGAGCTGATTTCTGGAGAATTTTTAACATTGATTGCACCACACCACCACCACCACCCCCACGCCAGTGGTCCATATACCCTGCTGCGCAGGGAAAAAATGTTATCAGAATGAGAAGTTCACTTCTACTTACATAATAATTACTGGTTTAACCGTGGGGAAACTGCATATTTGACTGGTATATACAAGGAACATACTTTTCCTGAAATATCTTCCTGCTTTTTAGCAGGAAAATATGTGTACCAGGAAAATATTCTTTTCAAGCAAGCACAGGCAGTATACAAGCAGTTTCCCCACAGTTAGCCATGCAATCATGCAGAAAATAATTATATACCAAAATATTCTTAAATAGGAGAGAAAAGGAATTCATATCAAGAAATGTGAGAAAAATTAATATATCCATGGGTGAATTGAAATAATTTTGATTCTGTGATATGCTGGATTGCACCCCACAAGTACAGATTCAGTCTGTATCATGAAAATGTAGAAAAATAATTTTTTTAAAGCTTGTTTTAAATAGGTCAGAAAGCAGGCTTTTTTTAAGCCGTTTTAAATGTGGCTGAATTTGAGAAATTTCGTAAATGTCAGTTTTCGCAATTTTGAGGCTCATTTTTTGAAAAAAATCTGAGTTCTTGAAAAATTATTCTCAGTTTAATTTCTCAGTTTTTGAAAAAAATTCTTCAGTTTTGAGTAAAAGTTCTCAGCTTTTCCAAAAGTATTCTTAAAAATCATCATGTTTTGTCAAAAATAAGGCAAAATTTTCCGTTTTTGACCAAAACATGCCATAAATACCCCACCCCATTTTTATACACTTGGAAAAAACTTTTCGTAAATCTCAGTTTTTCTCGTTTTTCTCGTTTTGCGATTTTTTCTGTTTTTTCAAAAAAATTGGCTCAGTTTAAAAAAAAAGATTTCGAAAAAGCCTGGGAAGTGGGTGCCTTGACTCTGACTGATATCTGATTATTTCAAAATAACTGTAAACAATGAAACATTTTAGAGCACTTTGTACATGATAATAGGGTGAACACGAAATGGAAAAATTTTTGAAATTGAAAGATGTCATATGATCATTCACCGGACTTTTCCATGTG